>JAXIVJ010005301.1:0-75101 GCA_036785665.1 Chirona hameri | reverse complement strand
GAAATTCCCCCCCCCCCCTCCAGGGCGTGTAATTAACAAATTCCCTCCAGAGTGCGTGTTAAAGGGAAATGTCGACCTTAACATTGGGTTTTGAACTGAGATAGCAGAATTATAGCTTAGATATATAAATAATATGATCCAATGTTCGTTTTTCTCAAAACTCTACCTCAACAGCTCTAGAGCGGGTTTTCGAACGAACCGCCAAGGTTTATACCAGATGGGAGGTTTATACCAGATTGGCTGATGACGTCACAGCATTATAGCCCAAAGAACTTGGCTCTATTTCGCCAAACTTTGTGGCCTTGTCGATTGCCGTCCGCCCCGCAGTTTTTCCCCGCATGAGAATAGTGGTGTTCAGACTAGGATTCGCAGGAGTGCACAGTAAGTTTGACCAATCAGCGATGAGCTGGCTCTAGCGAGCTCAACGGTGATAGGTCAGGCTTATTGTGTACAGCACACCACGTCTTATTGAACACCGTTATAATTTATGCCAGGGGGTGTCATCCCGGGATTCCCCATGAATCGACTCCCGAGCGGCTCAACATTAGCGATGACGGCACTGGTGCTCTGGTCCAGTCGTGTCCAGCCCCGTCGCCGCAGCTGAGCTTTCGAGCGTTTTGCGGTCTTTTGACGGGTGTTGACGAGTGTTGACGAGCGGTAATTTGAAGTCATCACCGTTAGATAAGTATGTTAGGTAGTTAGGTTGCCAGTCTATGCTTTTGAAATATTTTGCTTTTTAAAGTTGTTTTTTTAGGCATATCTTGAACATTAAGCCAACACAATGGCATTTCTCGCCCCTCAGCCAGATCGGGGCAGCGTGTGGCCGTCTCGCTCCTCAGCCGGACTGGTGCAGCGTATGCCCGTCTTGCCCCTCAGCCAGACCGGGGCAGCGTATGGCCGTCTCACCACCCAGCCAGACCGTGCAAGCGTATGGCCGTCTCACCGAGTAGCCAGACCTGGGCAGCGTATGCCGTCTTACCCCTCTGCCGGACCGGGGCACTGGGCAGCATATGGCCGTCTCCCCTTCCCTCTCAGCCGGACATGGGCAGCGTATGGCCCAGGTCGTCTCACCCCTCAGTCAGACCTGCAGCGTATGGCCGTTTCGCCCCTCAGACAGACCGGGGGAATGTATGGCCGTCTCACCCCTCAGTCAGATCGGTACAGCGTATGGCCGCCTCGCTCTCAGCCAGACGCAGCTTGTGGCCGTCTCGCCCCTCAGCCGGACCGGTGCAACGCATGTCTGTCTCGCCCCGCAGCCAGACCGGGGCAGCGTATGGTCGCCCCCCCCCCCCCCCCCCCTCTGCCGGACCGGGGCAGCGTATGGCCGTCTCACCCCTCAGTCAGACCTGCAGCGTATGCTGTCTCGCCCCTCATCCGGACTGGGGCAGCGTATGGCCGTCTCACCCCTCAGTCAGACCGGTGCAGCGTATGGCCGTCTTGCCAGTCGCCCCTTATACAGACCGGAGCAGCGTATGGCCGTCTCCCCCTCAGCATGAATTAAGGGAGGGATAATTATCCGCGGTAAACGCAATCTTAAATAGGATCGTACCTTAGGCGCAACTATCCGTATCCCGTTCGGAATATTCGCACCGCACCGAACCGCGTGAGACGACAGCCGTGTCGGACCAGAGCACCAGTGACGTCACGCTAATGTGCAATGGGGGCGCTAAAATCCCCAGATGACTCTACCTCTCTTATACGGCCTTGCATTTATGCATTATTGTTATTGTAGATAACGGCGGCTGCGAATTCCTTGTGCATTTGTGGAAGTAATTATTGACAAGGCCGTAATCCGTATAAGAATTACTAATTTAAGGTTGAGTGAGTTCCATTGGTTTTTGAACGATGTCGCTGAAATGCTGCTTGTGTGGGTCGAGGGCGAACGTTTTTAAGCGAGTATTTGTTGGCCTAGCCAAAGAGAAACAATCCTTTCCAAATAAAATACTTTATCACAGACTGATGAGTAACGTGTTCCAGATCAGATTGGTAAACTCACCTGTCTGGCCTCCCCACCTTTGACCACTCAAGGAGTGATGGTAAGGGTATCAATCATGTCCTGGCAGCGAATTCCTGTCCTGTCCAACCAGTTAGCAAATTTAGAGCACTTAATGTTAACATTTTCAGGGATGTGCTCATTGTCTTTCATACTAAGATGACTCAAATTTGTATTCCTTTGCGATTATCATGTTTACCAACTTTGGCAATAAAGAACCTCATTTGCCTGCTTCTGCTCCTTTCTGACATGAATTCCCCAAATAAAATAGCACTACTGCTGATCCGAGTTTCAATTTCTGCCACAGTGCCTGATGACCTCTACCCACTTTGCATAACAAATTGACGCGTCAATGTGATGTATTCGTTGGACCTAGTGGCAGCAACGAAACTAATGAGTAACGTGTTCCAGAGATGTGCCCCAAATTCCCAAAAGCTGCCTCAATTTTGATGTGTTGGTGCCAACTCTGCCCGATGTTATCTCGTTGAAACCTGTCATGTTTTGCAGACTGGTTTGTAAGGTTATCTTACATCAAGTGGACTTCAACTTATGATCATTTTTTGCCATTTTCAACTAGTGTTGCACAAATGTGCACACATTTTGGGACACTGTGCGATGTTATCATATAGTATGTTACAGGGAATCATGTCATGATTTCTCTTCTTTTTTTCAGCTTCAACCATCGCGTGCCCAACTCTCCCCAGAACCAGGCCCATCATCAGGTGCAGCGGCAGGCCAGTCTTCTACCTAAAAAAGGACAGCCCAACAGCCTCCTATACTCCTGCGCTCCCTGCAGGCCGACCCGGACCTGATGTTGGCTGTTGTCTCTCATTTTGATACTGTGCTTATCGTGTGCAATATGGTGTTTAGCCAGCTTTATTCGACCAGCTCATGTACCTGCGCATTGTGAGCGACTGTGTACGTTTATTAAATAAAACCGACACTTACCATGTGAACTGTGTTTGTGCGGCGCTGTGGATGACACTATATTAGCCTGTTCAGATTTCAGGCAACTGATTGCTCTCAACGTAAACAAGCACAGAATTTGACCATATATATTCAACTGAATGATACAAGCTCAACAGATTTGCGCATCACAATTACAACTATACAGGCTGCATAATTGTGCTACAAGCGTTCGCCGATTTACTCAATTTCTGAACTGGCAGTGTTGAACAGATACCGTCCGTGTTGAACAGATACCGTCGTCCGTCCGCTCGTGTGTTGACCTGGCGAGCGCTGGAGAGTGAGGCAACGCACACCTCGACAATGAAAAATCGCCAACGGTTTTAGCCAACTGAACAATCCCGAAAGCAGAAAACTGAACTAAATCACAGTCTGAACATTGATCTTAAAACACTGGTACTAAATTAATTCACTGTTTTACGGCCGGAGACGTGACTGTTTTCACCATAGCAAAGGAGAAACCGAGCCAGAGTATGCTGTGCCTCTGCCCAGCCTGGCTCGGTACAGCGCTCTTCCTCCAGCACCTCAGCTGAGCCTGGCTGCATAAAGGTAACAATGACCACACATTGTCAGTATCATATGCCTGATTCTGAAGCATGTCAAGTCTGCTTTTACAAAACCGCATGCAAAATATGTGTGATGATATGTCTGGTATCACTGGTATGCCTCAATTTCATACAAATTAGGAATGAGCAGGTATTGAATCTGGAATGTAAAACACACTACCTTTGTATACACTACTCAGCAGGTCGCAAATTAAGCTTACATATGTTTTAGTATGCATAACAAATAACACTACATGCAATAAAGATCACTTACTCTGACTCAGCAATGTGATAATCTTGTCGAGAACAAACAAATAAATATTCAGTGCAAATCAACTCACCTAAGGCCGTATAAGAGAGGTAGAGTCATCCGGGGATTTTAGCGCCCCAATCTCTCACATTAGCGTGACTTCACTGGTGCTCTGGTCAGACTCGACTGTCCCCGCACGCGGCTCGGTGCGGTACGAATATTTCGAACGGGATACGGATAATTGCGCTTAAGGTACGATCCTATTTAAGATTACGTTTACCGCGGATAATGATCCCTCCCTTAATTCATGCAGAGGGGAGACGGCCATGCGCTGCCCGGTCTGTGTGAGGGGCGACTGGACTGGCGAGACGGCCATACGTCGCACCGATCTGACTGAGGGGTGAAACGGCCATGCGCTGCCCCGGTCTGGCTGAGGGGTGAGACGGCCATACGCTGCCCCGGTCTGACTGAGGGGTGAGACGGCTAAACGCTGCAGGTCTGATTTAAGGGGTGAGACGGCCATACGCTGCCCCGGTCCTTCTGAGGGGGGAGCCGGCCATACGCTGCCCCGATGTGGCTGAGGGCGAGACGGGCACACGCTGCACCGGTCCGGCTGAGGGGCGAGACGGCCACACGCTTCCGCGTAAATACATCGGGCAACTGCTTTACGGCAGGCGCTCGCTGCGCTGCGGCACTACCGGAAGGATGGGATTTTTGGGGTCTCGTAGACAACTGACGTTTGTTTTCCGGATGTAGTAGGGAACAATTGTTATAAAATAATCGAACCTGACCTAACCTTTACAGCAATTACGATGGTGGGGGTGGAATCTGCCCCCTGCCGTATTTTCTATATAACTCAAAAACCATAAAAGATATCCACATGTAGCTTACAGTACCTTATGCTGCTGCATCAACTACACGTCTTCCTATAAAATGTCGCTGAAATTAATTTAGTACTTTGGGAGATAATGACGTTTTAATGCCGCAGCGCTGCGAACGCCTGGCGTAAATCAGTTGTCCGATGTATATACGTCACGCTTCCCCGGTCTGCCTGAGGGGCGATAAATGGCATTGTTTTGGCATAATATTCAAGATATGCTAAAAAAAAACTTTAAAAAAGCAAAATATTTCAAAGGCATAGACTTGCAACCTAACTAACTTACTTATCTAACGGCGACGACTTCAAATTGCCGCTCGTCAACACCCGTCAAAAGACCGCAAAACGCTCGAAAGCGCAGCTGCGATGACGGGGCAGGCCACGACTGGACCACAGCACCAGTGACGTCATCACTAATGCTGAGCCGCTCGGCAGCCGATACATGGGAATCCCAGGATGACACCCCCTGCAACTCACCAAACAAATGCAGCGTAGCTGAAGGCGTTTTCCGGGAAGACGGGCAGCCGTGACGTCACGTAGCGTTATAATTGGCCTCGGGATTGATCTGCTTCTTTCATGTTTAAAACTTCCAAGAAGTGTCTATGGTTCCTACTTTGTAAATGAATTTGTTCTTCAGGAAAGACTGGAGGAAAATAACCGTTTTTCCTTTCGTTGACACAGACAACCAATCGAATCAATATCACGTCACAGAAGAAAGCGCTACCAGATAGCGTACCTGTTATGTGTATCTTACGGTGTGCATTATAAAACTGGCGGCGCACATAAAGCGGCACTGTTTACCTAATTCGATTCATCATAAAATCGGGAGGTGTGACGCGTTTGTGCCGTAAATCTGAAAATGACGTCATGTTGTATAATATTTTATTTCATGAATATCTCCACAGTTCCCAGGTTTTATGACAAATCAATAGCATAATAATTATCTGCGTACTCTGTTTAGTCATTTTATAGCATTCGCTCGAATCTATCAAGGTCGACACTTCCCTTTAACTTGAAATATCTTTCGGTAGGAAAATTTGATGCAAAATGTGATGAATTTACAATATATTTTGGTCTCGTCTGTCGATTTCAAGTAATAACTCCATTTTTGTGGGAAAGGGTCATTATTTCCCTTTAAGAAAATAAAAATAAAAATAAACAACTAAGGAAAGTTTTTTTTTACCACATGCCGAGATATCCCTTCAATATTACCACGTGTTTTTGGGAAAAGCTTTCGGCCCGCTGCGGCTAATGTTAAAGATATTTGGGAAACAATTTGACCTAGGTCATTTTGATTTTCCAAGACAATTATTTAACAGAGTATTGAGAGCGGAAGTGCCAGAACAGAAGCGCATACGACATTATGACATAGCAGAACATTGTCGAACACATTTTCAGACTCTGGCGCTTTTGATACAAAGGCGTCATATATATTGCGTTTTCAATGAAAATGCAGGTGGGTTATTGCGAATTTCTAGTCTTCTCTTCTGGGGTATCTTCTTCATCTCCGGATACGTTAAAGCCTAAATATGGAGGAAAGAATGGCCTTTCAATTTGGCCATCATCCTCCATGCTTTATGACTTACTTTACACTTTAATTAGTTTGTATTTATATTGTTGCGGAACGTTACCGGCATGCGGTAAATAGCTTCCCACCCTTGTGCTTGGCAAATTATGCAATATTCACCTCGCTTTTTTTCCTTCATACCTCGGGCCTACCGGCCCTCGGTCCTCCGCATAAAAACCTCGGTGAATATTGCATAATTTACCAGCACCGGGCGGGAATATATAATCTATATTACTATTTGATAAGCGTATGTCTGTCTGTCTGTCTGTCTGTCTGTCTGTCTGTCTGTCTGTCTGTCTGTCTGTCTGTCTGTCTGTCTGTCTGTCTGTCTGTCTGTCTGTCTGTCTGTCTGTCTGTCTGTCTGTCTGTCTGTCTGTCTGTCTGTCTGTCTGTCTGTCTGTCTGTCTGTCTGTCTGTCTGTCTGTCTGTCTGTCTGTCTGTCTGTCTGTCTGTCTGTCTGTCTGTCTGTCTGTCTGTCTGTCTGTCTGTCTGTCTGTCTGTCTGTCTGTCTGTCTGTCTGTCTGTCTGTCTGTCTGTCTGTCTGTCTGTCTGTCTGTCTGTCTGTCTGTCTGTCTGTCTGTCTGTCTGTCTGTCTGTCTGTCTGTCTGTCTGTCTGTCTGTCTGTCTGTCTGTCTGTCTGTCTGTCTGTCTGTCTGTCTGTCTGTCTGTCTGTCTGTCTGTCTGTCTGTCTGTCTGTCTGTCTGTCTGTCTGTCTGTCTGTCTGTCTGTCTGTCTGTCTGTCTGTCTGTCTGTCTGTCTGTCTGTCTGTCTGTCTGTCTGTCTGTCTGTCTGTCTGTCTGTCTGTCTGTCTGTCTGTCTGTCTGTCTGTCTGTCTGTCTGTCTGTCTGTCTGTCTGTCATGTCTGTCTTGTCTGTCTGTCTGTCTGTCTGTCTGTCTGTCTGTCTGTCTGTCTGTCTGTCTGTCTGTCTGTCTGTCTGTCTGTCTGTCTGTCTGTCTGTCTGTCTGTCTGTCTGTCTGTCTGTCTGTCTGTCTGTCTGTCTGTCTGTCTGTCTGTCTGTCTGTCTGTCTGTCTGTCTGTCTGTCTGTCTGTCTGTCTGTCTGTCTGTCTGTCTGTCTGTCTGTCTGTCTGTCTGTCTGTCTGTCTGTCTGTCTGTCTGTCTGTCTGTCTGTCTGTCTGTCTGTCTGTCTGTCTGTCTGTCTGTCTGTCTGTCTGTCTGTCTGTCTGTCTGTCTGTCTGTCTGTCTGTCTGTCTGTCTGTCTGTCTGTCTGTCTGTCTGTCTGTCTGTCTGTCTGTCTGTCTGTCTGTCTGTCTGTCTGTCTGTCTGTCTGTCTGTCTGTCTGTCTGTCTGTCTGTCTGTCTGTCTGTCTGTCTGTCTGTCTGTCTGTCTGTCTGTCTGTCTGTCTGTCTGTCTGTCTGTCTGTCTGTCTGTCTGTCTGTCTGTCTGTCTGTCTGTCTGTCTGTCTGTCTGTCTGTCTGTCTGTCTGTCTGTCTGTCTGTCTGTCTGTCTGTCTGTCTGTCTGTCTGTCTGTCTGTCTGTCTGTCTGTCTGTCTGTCTGTCTGTCTGTCTGTCTGTCTGTCTGTCTGTCTGTCTGTCTGTCTGTCTGTCTGTCTGTCTGTCTGTCTGTCTGTCTGTCTGTCTGTCTGTCTGTCTGTCTGTCTGTCTGTCTGTCTGTCTGTCTGTCTGTCCGTCTGTCCGTCTGTCCGTCTGTCCGTCTGTCCGTCTGTCCGTCTGTCCGTCTGTCCGTCTGTCCGTCTGTCCGTCTGTCCGTCTGTCCGTCTGTCCGTCTGCCCGTCTGCCCGTCTGCCCGCCTGCCCGCCTGTCCGCCTGTCCGCCTGTCCGCCTGTCCGCCTGTCCGCCTGTCCGCCTGTCCGCCTGTCCGCCTGTCCGCCTGTCCGCCTGTCCGCCTGTCCGCCTGTCCGCCTGTCCGCCTGTCCGCCTGTCCGCCTGTCCGCCTGTCCGTCTGTCCGTCTGTCCGTCTGTCCGTCTGTCCGTCTGTCCGTCTGTCCGTCTGTCCGTCTGTCCGTCTGTCCGTCTGTCCGTCTGTCCGTCTGTCCGTCTGTCCGTCTGTCCGTCTGTCCGTCTGTCCGTCTGTCCGTCTGTCCGTCTGTCCGTCTGTCCGTCTGTCCGTCTGTCCGTCTGTCCGTCTGTCCGTCTGTCCGTCTGTCCGTCTGTCCGTCTGTATGTATGTCTGTCTGTCTGTCTATCCGCCAGGAATTTATATAATTAAAGCAGTAATTCTACATTGCAGTGCCACATTGATATAAGCACGTGATGCACGTGATTTTAAGGTTTTCAAACGAGTTTACGGATACCACCGAGTGGTATACAATTCGTACATTTCCGACACATTTGATACGATAGTTTTAGACAGTTGTAGGTTGTGCAGTTTTGGGCGAAGGTTTGTGGTGTAACTAACATAGAAGGAGGTGTTAATTAGTATGTTACCGAAAAATCAGTTTACGGATACGGATTTTACATCGCTTCACTCCAGTCGAAATCCAATCAGATATAACCACGGATACTACAGTGTCACAACCAATTAGAAGCAACCACGGAACCACTGCGAAACGAAGGTCATCGACATACGGTACGGCATATATATATCAATGAACATTATATACGCTAAGCCGGGGTGGCGTTTTCACGGGTTTAACGTGTGTGTAACGGGTGCCATAGGTGTACTACGGGTATAATGGGTGAGTGCCGGCTATGACAGGTTTATCACGTGTTCCACAGGGGTACAACGGGTACCACGGGTTTATGTCGGGCACCGTAGGTTTTTGATGGGTACCTCGGGTGTATGACGGGTACAAAAACGTATTATAGGTACGACAGGTGTCACGGGTGGTACGGGTTATCAATCCCTAGTTGCCTGTCACTAGCTTGCACCACCACTTGACCTGTAATCACCCAGCGGAGCGGACGGGTTATCACTAGTATCACCTATTCTTGCATAACCCGCGCCGTGCCGGGGGCGGGGGGTGTGTGTTTAGACCCCCCCCCCATCAGGTTTTTCGAGAATAGCGGGAAAACGGCGGCACGCAGCGCCGCCGTTTTTGGCACAGCTGTTCGGGCATCAATTGCCCACACTTTACAAAAAAAAAATACCTCGGGTCATCTCAGGTCAGGTCACCAGACCAGGTCACGTGACCCCATCTCCAAAAAAAACTTGTGGTCGTACCACAGTCACAGTTTTTAAATGATCGATTTTACACTTACAGGATTACATAAGGTCATATATATCTACAATTCGTGTATCTTTGATTTTTTTTAATATCAGCGACCTAAGGTCGGGCCAATTTCGTGACCTACCCATTATAAGTCAATGGGGAAATATTCAAATGCTTCCTATTCCAATGATACGCAAGATAGCAGTCTGGAGTCAGTCTGGAATTCCTTCTGGATCATGTTATTATACAACATAATTGATGACCTGGGTGCATTTTTGATCATTACCCCTACAGGGTCAGCCGAGGTCATCCGAGGTCTCTAACAGTTCGATGTCAATAACTCTCGACATAATGACGATAGAGAAGTGAAACCGACACCAATGTGCCTGTCTCATCGAGGCACGTCTTCTCATATGCAACATGACTTACTTGGATCACCACTTGACCTTGACCTGAGGTCAAATTGTTAAGTTGACCTAACCAGGGCAACATTAATATGAGTTGAAGTGCCTTGATGAGACAAACACGATGGCGTCACATTTATTTCCTTGTCGTTTTTAGGTAAAAGGCTATTCGTGAAAAAACTGTTTTGTAAAAAAATACCCTTTTTGACATGTGATGAGCTCTGGAGCCTAAACTATTGATCTTAGGTAACATCTAAGGACACTTGGGCGATTTAATTTTGCAAGGGCTTTCTATTTCTGCTTTCGGTTTGTTACTAGCTAGCATAGTTCCTGTGATATCTGGGGGTTTCTAGAGCAAAGTCCTAAAACTGGCAAATTTTACCTTTGATGACCTCTGGTGACCTCAATATTGACTTGAGAAGAAGAAAATGAAGTACTTTCTAATGCGCTTGTCAAGAGCTTCCTAACGCCTTTTGATGCGTCTTTCTAGCCCTTTTAGTTTTCGAGTTAGAGGGGGTGTCTATTCCCCTCCCCCTCCCCCCGGCACGGCGAAGGTGGCGCCGAGCACCGGTACGGTGCGGGACAAGGAAGCGAAATCCGACGAGTTTTCGGATTAGTATGAGACTTCTTGCCACCTGCGGCTGGTGGCAGCGGTCACACTCAAGGTCAGGTGACTTCAGTGAGCGTGGCGGACCGTGTCCAGGTATGTCGAGCACGTAAAACTTTCATCTCTAAATTCTGCCGGCCAACAGGAATTGCGCGATCGGGTGGTGAGGTCAGGACCTGCACAACAAGCTCTGCTTAGTGTGGGTCCTGACCTCGAAAATCCATCCATACAATACATTCGGACTATTTTTTTTTTATCGCCCTACGGGGGTGGGTCTGACAGCCTCCCCCCTGATGTTTTTCTTAAATAATTGTTTACACTTGCGGCGCATCTTGTTGACATTTTCGGTAGCTGAGTTTACAAAAATTATACGCAAGCTGTACAAATTTAATTGCAATTGGTTAAGTAGTTTGGGAGATAATCATGTTTTGATGACGTCATGTTGGTGGAAAAACGATAAATATTTGAAAAATGGTAGAGAAGAGTTTTAAAGGAAAAAATTAAAGGAAATAAAGGCAATTCACCAAACATACAAAATGGCATTTTCTTTCAAATGTCAGTCTCGGATTTTCAAAATTCTGGGTTTTTGACCCTTAAAATAAAAATAAAACTGTTTTTTGGAAAAATCCCCACAAATTCAAAATTTGCAAAGATCTTAGAAAAACCGGAATATATGTGAGAGAACTGGGTATGGACAATGTCATACCAAATCTCAAAGCAGTATCTTCATTTTTGAGTGAGTGATGGCTCCCTAAGTGTAAGAAAACCATCACGTATTTTTTAATAACTTTTTGGACTTTTTTGACAAGATAAGAACAAATAATTACTTTTTCTGTATTTCTGAGCCAAATCTGGTCTAGGAACATGCCGTTTTATTTACATTTATCAATTTCTAATTTTGAGGTTTTCTGAAGAGCAACATCGCTGTTCTGGACGTGGTAAATCCGAGGTCATTCACTTGACCTGGAAGGTCACCTATTGACCTGAAACCTAAAAATCGCATATTCATAGATTCTTCTCTTGACAAGAAACATGCTGGTTCTTACCGCATTGGTCTAAGTTGCTTGGTTTGGAAGTTACCAGGGGGGTCTGTCAGTCCCCCCCCCCCCCCCCGTAGGGCGAAGGTGAAAAAAAAACTCCCGTAGGGCGAGGGGTGTTCGCCATATATCAGTGAATAGCGAACACCAAAAGATAAAGATCATTTTCTTTTTTCAAAAGAAGGGTTTCCTATGCATGTGTGTAGGACATATCTCACAAACTTTTTAGTTGGCTTCGACAATTAACTTACCTGTTGTGTTCAAACCTCACATTCCGTTTTGAGTATTGAATATATATATTTACATCTTCTTTTCCTTGCACCATTCACGATACTTTGTAGCCGATTTTGTGTATAACAGTGTCCAGTTCAAATACCCTAATCATTATTCTGAGCAGGCGTGTCTTGTCAGTGACATTTTGAAATATGCTCGCCATTGCCCAGGTAGTGTTATTGTGTCAAACTCTGGCACGTGGTTGGTTATGTGTCCTCCCGGGACAGGCGCTTCCGTATGAGCAGTGGCAGAGTAATGCCCCGGAGGCGCCGCAACTCGCGCCAGTGCAGTCAGCTGGGATCGAACACCACCTACCAGCCAAGACCGCTGGGGAGTTGAAATGGTCCCGCTAGTCTTTACAGTCATCGCTCAGACACCACCTACCAGCCAAGACCGCTGGGGAGTTGAAATGGTCCCGCCAGTCTTTACAGTCATCGCTGGGGCGATGGTCCCGCCAATCTTCTGCATTTTCCTGCCAGAGTTGCAGGGCAGATGCATTTGCTATATTGGCAGCTGTGCCTCGTCTCACACCGATCCCTCCTTTTAATCTACTCCCGCACTCTTTCGCTGCACTTCGAAAGCAACCGAGTGCATGTGAGTGACTTCAGAAGTGATTGATTGCCTGAACGAACGTCTTACTTCAAGCAGCTCCCCGCACCTAATGTACCGACGACTGAAGCCATGTAAAGCTATCACAGCACGCCATGAATATTAGCGCCACCATAAGTTACAATCTCCCTCGGTCATGCAGCCGGCGACGGCCGGGCGTTGTCGATACCCCGCTTCTCACCGCGCGCCGTCCGAGTACCGCGGTCCGAACGACGGCACGTCGGAACGTGCGCCGGAGCCGCCGCTCCTCATTGCAGGGTGTCCCGTCCTGTTTTACAGCGGCCTCATGAACAATGGCCGTCCCGACGGGCCGCCACGAGCCACTTCATCATCTTTACGTCTTTGTTAAGGTGTCGGCGTGGTCGTTACGATGGCGTAACCCGGACCGGTGCTCGACCGATGACCCTTCAGCAGTGGCCGGTGCGCGGCGGCCGGCCGGCGTCGTCAAACGAGGCTCCCGCCGCCGCCGCTCGCCGCCCGCCGCCCGCCGCCTGCCGCCCGCCGCCCGCCGCCCGCCGCCGCCGCCGACCGCCGCCGCCCGCCGCCCGCCCCCCGCCGCCCGCCGCCCGCCGCTCGCCGCTCGCCGCCCGCCGCCCGCCGTCGCCGCCCACCGCCTCCAATGGTGTGCGTTGGCGGTCAGTCGGTCCGTTTGCAGGCTGACCAGCGCCGGCCGTGCCGCCAGTGGCGCATCAAAGATGCACGGCCGTCAGTCCGTCCGTCCGGGCAGCCGTGATGGAAAGTGCAGCGCCGGCACGACTCTGCCGCGTCCGGCGACCAGTGATAAACGCTCCGGTCTCAGGCAGACCATCGCTCCACTAATGCCCGCCCGGCTGTGCCCTCTTCTTGGTCTTCTAGTGCGCTTCCCATGTGTTTTATTTCGTTGGTGGTTCTGCTTTTTCAGGATATGTAGCTGTCTGGGCATTACAGCGTCACGGGATTACATCTGGGCATTACAGACGTTTCTGTACATTATTACAGATGTATGTATGTTACATGTATGTTACAGATGTAGCATGCATCAGGGCATTACGGTGTCGACAACTAGGATGTCTGATGGCAACTAATCGAACGAAATTAATAGGAGCCCGTAATGTAATCAGTAAGAGCCCGTAACGTGAGCAGTAGAACCAGTGACGTCATACGTACTCTGAGGACCTCGTAATCTTACCAGTAATACTCCATGACGTGGGCAGTAAACCTGACTCGTCACGACATGCTGACAAAGGACACTGACAGAGCAGACCAGAGAACCTCTACAGACGTTCAGCGATCCTGACGGTCGCTCCGTCAGTGGTTCAGAGTTTAGGGTTGTGCCCGATGACGCAATTGACTCAAGTTGTCATCATTTTGTATTTGACCCCTCACGGTTCGGGCAGGGTGCCAGCTGTGTCGAGCGCCGCCGGTAGGAGGTGCTAGATTTCTGTAGAAGGAGCAATTTATCGTAAAACATTATCTGTTACTAATATTGCACCTATACTGATCCGATCCCGACCCCTGGCATTCCTTCCTTACCAGTTGTGACGGGCTGCCCACAAGACGGGAGTAACTTGAGTCAATTGCGCAATCGGGCACAACCCTCGGGCAGGCCGCCGCCGCCCGCCGCCCGGCCCGCCGCCGCCCGCCACTTCAGAGGTTCTGTCGGGCGCTCTGTGAGTGTCCGCTGTTCAGAGGTTCAGAGGTTCTGTCGACCGTTCTGTGAATGTCCGCTGTTCAGAAGTTCAGAGGTTCTGTCGGCCGTTCTGTGAGTGTCCGCTGTTCAGAGGTTCAGAGGTTCTGTCGGCCGTTCTGTGAGTGTCCGCTGTTCCGAGGTGCAGAGGTTCTGTCGGCCGTTCTGTGAGTGTCCGCTGTTCAGAGGTTCAGAGGTTCTGTCTACCGCTCTGTGAGTGTTCTCTGTTCAGAGGTTCAGAGGTTCTGTCGACCGTTCTATGAGTGTCCGCTGTTCAGAGGTTCAGAGGTTCTGTCTGCCGCTCTGTGAGTGTTCTCTGTTCAGAGGTTCTGTCTGTCGTTGTCTCGGTGTCGGTGGTCAGTGGAGGTTTGCCAGCGCCGCAGTCGGCTGTCACTGATCGTTAGCTGGCAGGTCAGCAGACAGGCGACCGATCTCTCCTGCCGTCCATCCAGGCGCTCTCTCCTGCCGGTCCGCCGTCCATCCATACGATCTCTCCTGCCGGTCCGCCGTCCATCCAGGCGATCTCTCCCGCCGGTCCGCCGTCCATCCAGACGATCTCTCCTGCCGGTCCGCTGTCCATCCAGGCGCTCTCTCCTGCCGGTCCGCCGTCCATCCAGACGCTCTCTCCTTCCGCTCCGCCGTCCATCCAGGCGCTCTCTCCTGCCGGTCCGCCGTCCATCCAGACGCTCTCTCCTGCCGGTCCGCCGCCCATCCATACGATCTCTCCTGCCGGTCCGCCGTCCATCCAGGCGCTCTCTCCTGCCGGTCCGCCGTCCATCCAGACGCTCTCTCCTGCCGGTCCGCCGTCCATCCAGGCGCTCTCTCCTGCCGGTCCGCCGTCCATCCAGACGCTCTCTCCTGCCGGTCCGCCGTCCATCCATACGATCTCTCCTGCCGGTTCGCCGTCCATACAGGCGCTCTCTCCTGCCGGTCCGCCGTCCATCCAGACGCTCTCTCCTGCCGGTCCGCCGTCCATCCAGACGCTCTCTCCTGCCGGTCCGCCGTCCATCCATACGATCTCTCCTGCCGGTCCGCCGTCCATCCAGGCGCTCTCTCCTGCCGGTCCGCCGTCCATCCAGACGCTCTCTCCTGCCGGTCCGCCGTCCATCCAGACGATCTCTCCTGCCGGTCCGCCGTCCATCCAGGCGCTCTCTCCTGCCGGTCCGCCGTCCATCCAGACGCTCTCTCCTGCCGGTCCGCCGTCCATCCAGGCGCTCTCTCCTGCCGGTCCGCCGTCCATCCAGACGCTCTCTCCTGCCGGTCCGCCGTCCATCCATACGATCTCTCCTGCCGGTCCGCCGTCCATCCAGGCGCTCTCTCCTGCCGGTCCGCCGTCCATCCAGACGCTCTCTCCTGCCGGTCCGCCGTCCATCCAGGCGATCTCTCCTGCCGGTCCGCCGTCCATCCAGGCGCTCTCTCCTGCCGGTCCGCCGTCCATCCAGACGCTCTCTCCTGCCGGTCCGCCGTCCATCCAGGCGCTCTCTCCTGCCGGTCCGCCGTCCATCCAGACGCTCTCTCCTGCCGGTCCGCCGTCCATCCATACGATCTCTCCTGCCGGTCCGCCGTCCATCCAGGCGCTCTCTCCTGCCGGTCCGCCGTCCATCCAGACGCTCTCTCCTGCCGGTCCGCCGTCCATCCAGGCGATCTCTCCTGTCGGTCCGCCGTCCATCCAGGCGATCTCTCCTGCCGGTCCGCCGTCCATCCAGGCGATCTCTCCTGCCGGTCCGCCGTCCATCCAGGCGATCTCTCCTGCCGGTCCGCCGTCCATCCAGGCGACCGATCCCTCCTGCCGGTCCGCCGTCCATCCAGGCGACCGATCTCTCCTGCCGGTCCGCCGTCCACGTCCATCTAGGCGCTCTCTCCTGCCGGTCCGCCGTCCATCCAGGCGATCTCTCCTGCCGGTCCGCCGTCCATCCAGGCGCTCTCTCCTGCCGGTCCGCCGTCCATCCAGGCGATCTCTCCTGCCGGTCCGCCGTCCATCCAGGCGATCTCTCCTGCCGGTCCGCCGTCCATCCAGACGATCTCTCCTGCCGGTCCGCCGTCCATCCAGGCAATCTCTCCTGCCGGTCCGCCGTCCATCCAGGCGACCGATCCCTCCTGCCGGTCCGCCGTCCATCCAGGCGCTCTCTCCTGCCGGTCCGCCGTCCATCCAGACGATCTCTCCTGCCGGTCCGCCGTCCATCCAGACGCTCTCTCCTGCCGGTCCGCCGTCCATCCAGGCGCTCTCTCCTGCCGGTCCGCCGTCCATCCAGACGCTCTCTCCTGCCGGTCCGCCGTCCATCCAGACGCTCTCTCCTGCCGGTCCGCCGTCCATCCAGACGCTCTCTCCTGCCGGTCCGCCGTCCATCCAGACGCTCTCTCCTGCCGGTCCGCCGTCCATCCAGACGCTCTCTCCTGCCGGTCCGCCGTCCATCCAGACGCTCTCTCCTGCCGGTCCGCCGTCCATCCAGACGATCTCTCCTGCCGGTCCACCGTCCATCCAGACGCTCTCTCCTGCCGGTCCGCCGTCCATCCAGACGCTCTCTCCTGCCGGTCCGCCGTCCATCCAGACGCTCTCTCCTGCCGGTCCGCCGTCCATCCAGACGATCTCTCCTGCCGGTCCACCGTCCATCCAGACGCTCTCTCCTGCCGGTCCGCCGTCCATCCAGACGCCCTCTCCTGCCGGTCCGCCGTCCATCCAGGCGCTCTCTCCTGCCGGTCCGCCGTCCATCCAGACGATCTCTCCTGCCGGTCCGCCGTCCATCCAGACGCTCTCTCCTGCCGGTCCGCCGTCCATCCAGACGCTCTCTCCTGCCGGTCCGCCGTCCATCCATACGATCTCTCCTGCCGGTCCGCCGTCCATCCAGGCGCTCTCTCCTGCCGGTCCGCCGTCCATCCAGGCGCTCTCTCCTGCCGGTCCGCCGTTCATCCAGGCGCTCTCTCCTGCCGGTCCGCCGTCCATCCAGGCGCTCTCTCCTGCCGGTCCGCCGTCCATCCAGGCGACCGATCCCTCCTGCCGGTCCGCCGTCCATCCAGGCGATCTCTCCTGCCGGTCCACCGTCCATCCAGGCGCCAAGTATTGTTTTACTTTTGCGCATTGTTGTAAGGCTCAGGACGGAAAGACGAAAGTCGCCGCAACATTAATAATTTTAATTAAACAAAGTTTCGCAAGTGTCTCAAGTGGTGAAAACATTAATGTGCCGAAGAACGGGCTTCTTTTTATTTTTAAGCCCTTACATCCAAACATATTTCGATTAGTTCCATAGCATTGAGGCTGTTTGATTTCAACCCACCATGGCGAGGGCGACAAGACAAAGTTTTCATGACTGCCAATGTTAGGCCTGCCGTCTGCCTGCCAATGTTAGGCCTGCCGTCTGCCTGTCCAAATGTTAGGCCTGCCGTCTGACTTCCAATGTTAGGGTTGCCGTCTGCCTGTCCAAATGTTAGGCCTGCCGTGACGCCGTCTGCCTGCCAATGTTAGGCCTGACGTCTGCCTGCCAATGTTAGGCCTGCCGTCTGCCTGTCCAAATGTTAGGCCTGCCGTCTGACTTCCAATGTTAGGCCTGCCGTCTGCCTGCCAATGTTAGGCCTGCCGTGACGCCGTCTGCCTGCCAATGTTAGGCCTGCCGTGACGCCGTCTGCCTGCCAATGTTAGGCCTGCCGTCTGCCTGTCCAAATGTTAAGCCTGCCGTCTGACTTCCAATGTTAGGCCTGCCGTCTGACTTCCAATGTTAGGCCTGCCGTCTGCCTGCCAATGTTAGGCCTGCCGTGACGCCGTCTGCCTGCCAATGTTGGGACTGCCGTCTGCCTGTCCAAATGTTAGGCCTGCCGTCTGACTTCCAATGTTAGGCCTGCCGTCTGCCTGTCCAAATGTTAGGCCTGCCGTCTGCCTGCCAATGTTAGGCCTGCCGTGACGCCGTCTGCCTGCCAATGTTGGGCCTGCCGTCTGCCTGTCCAAATGTTAGGCCTGCCGTCTGACTTCCAATGTTAGGCCTGCCGTCTGCCTGCCAATGTTAGGCCTGACGTCTGACTGTCTAAATGTCCCACAACCTCAGTATGATTGGGACAATGTGAAGAGCTTTAAAGAAAATAGTTCACCTTGGAAATTGTTCCCAAACACGATTCGATTGTATTTGTTTAATACAATTTATTTTTATATTGTCAAAAATGGCATTATATCGCGCCGATTCAGGACAGAAGACCGTAAATTATTATTGTTTATCACAACTGTACGCATACTCTCTGAGTCAGAGTCCTGACATCACGCGAATTCAACAAAATGGCTCAGCCAATCAGATTCGAAAGTAGTGGCGTAAGGATAGACTCGCATTAGAGATGTGTCAACCGGCGGCAGGCAGTTCGCTTGCTAGCACCAGCTGCAAGCTGATTGGCTGATGGTATAGCCTCTGCCCGAGTTAGATCCAGCACCACATTCTTTTACCAGCACCGCATTCCTTCAAGAGAAAAAAAAAGTCAAATATATCCGGCTGGAGAGACTTTTCAGTCAAGAAAACTTGCAGATAGGGGTTTCCCAACACGGGCCACAAAACTGTTATCTCAGTTTAAAACTAATGTTGAAGGTGAACTATTTTCTTTAACCCAGCATTGACTGGGGTCTCAGCAGAACACCATTGACTGGGGGGGGGGGGGGGGCATTAAACGCCCCCTGGTTATCGTCCAAACCAATTATCGCAGCGAGACGTGCAAGGCGGCAATCGAAATCTCTCAATGAGACGAATCTAAATCAAACTCACAATTGTCAAAGTGAGGTCAAATGTCAGGTCACGGTCAGGTCAAATGTCAAAATCGAAGTTTATGAGTTTATCGGCCATACTTTCCATCCAAAGCCTTGGATTACGACCATGATCACCCAAAGTGCTGCCAAAGGTATGATACACATATCGCATGAGCTAAAGTGAGATTGTTGGTCAAGGTCAAGGTCAAGGTCAGGTCACAAAAGGTCACTATGGGCAAAATATCTACGAAAGTCATGCAAGACATGTCTTATGGGTTATTTTCCACGTAGAATTCGATAGTGATAGTAATTATACCACCTAACTTCATTTACGTGAAGTTAATGTCAAGTTCAGGTCAAGTTCAGGCCACTGAAGATCAAACATTTTAATTGCTAAATATAAATACAAAAGGCATGTGTTATACCAGTTTTGTCTCAGAAATAACGTGATGTCATTTATTTGTCTGTATCTGGTCAATAAAAGCCCAAAAACGCAATTTCAAAATATGACGTCATGAGTTACCGATACTTTATATGCCATAAGTCAGTCAAAAATGGTGATATCATTTTGAAATTTCGTATGGTAGTTTCCCATATGTGGTTCTCTGACATATATTCCAGTTTTGTGAATACCGTTGAAAAATTTGATTTTGTTGCCATTTATTTCCCAAAGCAAGTTTTATTTTTATTTTTGGAGGTCAAAAGCCAAAATTTTCCAAATCCGAGATAGCCATGGTGTACCCCTTGCTATTTTCTATCTTTTGACGTTTTTGTATTGCATTGTGATTGCAATATGGCATTTTTACGGTATGTTAAAGTTTAACTGATTTTGGTGTAAACTCGTGAGTAGTGACGTCACTAAATTCGCTATAACTCGAATTTTGTTGACGAAATTGCTTTGTTTTTAACAGAAGACGTAAACGGTATTTAGAAGAAGGTACCCGAAGTTTCACGTTGATAGCGCTATTGTTTGTTTAGTTATTACGAAAGTTCATCAGGGGTTGTTAACCCTATTGGTGGCAGGCTCCTGGCTACCCCTATTAGTGGCATGGCGGAGGCGGATTCCGCCCCCCGGAGATCTCGAGATCCACCAGTCCGATTTTCACAAATCAAATGGCGTCTGATTCCCCTCAACACGATCTATATTTCCAAGAAATAAAAAAAAATCCGAATTGTTTGATACGGGGGCAACAGGGGGCAAAAACTACAAATATTATAGATATTTGTGATCCAACACAGCTGTCATGTATATCAATCGATTTCAACGCAACTAATTGGGATCGATAGATATTGGAATGTGGGGAGTTATTAGGATGGTGACTTTTTAAAATCAAAAATTCATTGGCGTTTCAGGGACACTAAATTTATGTGGATAGTTTGTAAAATAAATGCCTTATAAAACCGTCTTTTTTCTTCTTCGTTTTTCGATAACAGAAATAATGCGCTATTGTAACATCGAAACAACAGTTAAAAATCATATTTACATCCATAGGCGGTGCAAGATAGTGAAAAAGGGAGGCAAAATATAAGAAAATAACTTCCTGTAAACCTCCCCTTTTCAAGTCCCTGAAACCGCCTCTGCCGTGCAATATTTATTATAGTTCACTAAAATCCACTAATTTGCCCTTGTTTCAATCACCGTAAACCTATGTAACTCCTTTATACTTTAGGCAGCTAGGAAGAAGCCGTGAAGATCGCATTTCCGTAATATCGCTAAATGTCACTGAAAAAATCCTCCCAAAACTGGGCCCTGGAACCGCCTCTGTTCAGGTTAGGAACTCAAAATTTTGACTCCATATGTGCAATTCAATTCTAAGCATACGGCTGTGGAAAAGTCCCAAAGTTACATGGGTCTGCTGTTAGCCGTTCGGGAGATATCTGCGAAAAACATGAGGGGTGGGCCGAATCTGCCCCCCCCCCCTGCCACTAATAGGGTTAAACGCCCCCTCCCCCCCCCCCACCCAATCAATGGCGGGTTAAGGGACATGCTATGTTTCCAGGAAGCAAACAAAGACAACAAATCAGGTCAAAATTATGAGACAGTAATCATTAACACCCATTTACTACATTCTATACCGCCGTCTCGAAATCCCCATCCGAACTCATCGGCACATCAGACACGTCGTTCAACTGAAGGCCGGCCCACGACTGGTGTCTATCTTACCTATCGGCCTGGCACGCCGGCAGGCGGGCCAGGCCGACTTTGTGCCGAGCCGTGTCATGATGCGCCGGCTTTGTTGCGCCGCTGTCGTGATGCGCCGGCTTTGTCGCGCCGCTGTCGTGATGCGCCGGCTTTGTCGCGCCGCTATCGTGAAGCGCCGGCTTTGTCGCGCTGCTAACGTGATGCGCCGGATTCGGCGCGTTAGCTGGCGGCGCGTGTTCAATATGTATATGTAATCTAACGAGTGCACAAATGACAGGGTGCCGGCGGGCGGGGGCGGCCGCCCGACAGACACTGGAGGCGGCCGCCCGCCACCCGCCGTCCGCCTCTCGGCAGGCCCGCCGGCGGAGAGGCCACAGCTCATCACAGCCCGCACGCACGCGGCACGCACAGCTACTCACACACGACACACGCAGCCACTCACAGCGATGACCCGCAGACGCGGCACAGACGCGGCACAGACGCCGTTCTGCATAATATATCCTCCTAAAGACGCCGTTCTGCATAATATATCCTCCTAAAGACACCGCTCTGCATAATATATCCTCCTAAAGACACCGCTCTGCATAATATATCCTCCTAAAGACACCGCTCTGCATAATATATCCTCCTAAAGACGCCGTTCTGCATGATATATCCTCGCTTACGGCTGAACATTTGATTCACACTAGTGACAAAGCAATGCAAAGCGATCTTCACTCAGGTGAAATTAAGTAGACACCTATGGAGTTTCGAAGACAATACATTACAATTTGCATAATTTTGCACCGTATGAATTAATTAACGTTCCCTTGCGACATTGCGACTAAAAGCCGTTATCGTGCCACATGGTTCCTGGAGCCGGATGTCCGCCCTCCCGAGTGACATCCCCCACCACTGATGGACTACGTCTGTACGTGACCCGACTTATAATATGTCGCTGCGAGCGCACGCGGGGGGGGGGGGAGGGGGCGCAGTACCAGCCGGCCGATCAGCCAGGCGACGTCGGCCATCGGTCACATCGGCCACGGCAACACCAATTGGCCACCAATTGACCTGCACCGGCTGATGGCGTCTCCAGCCGGCCGCGGTAGATGAGGAAGAAGAGGAAAAGGAGAGGAGGAGGAGGAGAAGAAGAGAAGAGAAGGAGGAGTGTCCTCGCTCTCCGGCCGGCTGCACCTGACTCTCGAGTACCGCTCTCCGGGCGGTTTTGTCTCGGCGGAGGCAGTGTGCCTACCTCCCTACCTCCCTGGGTCCTTCTGCGTCCACTGTGAGGCTCCTCCGGCCGCCTGTTCCGCTGATTGCTGATAAATGATGTCGTACTCTGCGCTGGAATTGCTGGTGCCGCTGATTGCTGACGACCTTGTCAGCGGTGGAGAAGGTTCCTCACGACTTTGCCAGCGGTGGAGGAGGTTCCTCACGACTTTGCCAGCGGTGGAGGAGGTTCCTGACGACTTTGTCAGTGGTGGAGGAGGTTCCTGACGACTTTGCCAGCGGTGGAGGAGGTTCCTCACGACTTTGCCAGCGGTGGAGGAGGTTCCTGACGACTTTGTCAGTGGTGGAGGAGGTTCCTCACGACTTTATCAGCGGTGGAGGAGGTTCCTGACGACTTTGTCAGTGGTGGAGGAGGTTCCTGACGACTTTGTCAGTGGTGGAGGAGGTTCCTGACGACTTTGCCAGCGGTGGAGGAGGTTCCTCACGACTTTGCCAGCGGTGGAGGAGATTCCTGACGACTTTGTCAGTGGTGGAGGAGGTTCCTGACGACTTTGCCAGCGGTGGAGGAGGTTCCTGACAACTTTGTCAGCGGTGGAGGAGGTTCCTGACGATTTTATCAGCGGTGGAGGAGGTTCCTGACGACTTTGCCAGCGGTGGAGGAGGTTCCTGACGACTTTATCAGCGGTGGAGGAGGTTCCTGACAACTTTGTCAGTGGTGGAGGAGGTTCCTGAATACTTTGTCAGCGGTGGAGGAGGTTCCTGACGACTTTGCCAGCGGTGGAGGAGGTTCCTGACGACTTTATCAGCGGTGGAGGAGGCTCCTGACAACTTTGTCAGTGGTGGAGAAGGTTCCTGACGATTTTGTCAGTGGTGGAGGAGGGCTGGCCAGGTGGAAGCTGGCAGAGTTCGTTTATATGTAGACTGTCTGCAGGCTTGAGGTAACATTGAGCCACTGCTGTGTGTAAAATGAAAATAGTCGATAGATTATCATACGAAATGTGTCTCTGATCTTTTACGTTGCAATATGACTGCAACGTTTTAGTAAACAGAAGCGTGCAGGTGATTATGAATCAAACCCGCTCCCCGTATTTGAACTTTCGGGGTTCCGATATTTTCCCATAAGTATCGTATTAAAGGGAGTGTGCCTACTCACATCGCTTAGTTGGGGTTGTTGACACTGGTCTATAGAACACAATTTTCTGAATTGAACCAATACTTCATTTCTCCAGATTCACCCTAGTTGCTGAGATATTCAAAGACTCCAGGTATTTGCTTGGGAGCAAAAAGTTATCGGGTAGACTCCAGAGGGCTTCCGCTACTAGAAGCACTGCAACTATCGATTAAACTGCTAGCATATTGTTAGCGCCGGCCAATAGCAATTAAAAAAAACAGCTCGTGCACGCTGATAGCAGCAGCCGAACAGAAACTGGACGGCCATCATGTTTTCCGATGATGGCCGATGGCCATTTTTTGAAGAAGATATCAATTTAGAGCTACGAAACTTGCACATAATAAAGTTCACAGTGGCAAGAACGTGCTGTGCAAAACTCGTCTTTCTATCTTGCATGATGTGACCGTAATTGTATTGTCTTATGTGCGCCGTTTTACATAACATCACCATAGTGGCGATCGTTTTATAGATATCGAAACAAAACAAAAACAAAAAACAATATAAGTGAAAATCCAACTAAAGGGGCTCCAGATGTGAATTTCATCATATACAACAATCAAACCAACAGCTACTTACCGTATGAAAATATTTTTGACATTCCAAAACAGTAGGCACACTCCCTTTAACCCGCGCACTACAGGGGCTTTGCGCCGAACACGAACTGCAGGGGGGTTGATTTCCGCCCCCCCCCCCTGAGATCTCTAAAACTACGCAACGTAGCGAGAATCTCAAAACGGCATTTGATAGCTTCATACATTTTCTATCGAAAGTATTTCATTGTTTTTTAGGTCAGGTCAAAATTGAGGTCACCAGAGGTCATCAAAGGTCAAATTTTCCAGTTTTTCCTGTTTTAGGACATCGCTCCAGAAATTCCCATATATCTCAGAAACGATGATAGTTAGAAACAAACAGTAAAAAGCAAACGCCAGCCAGTTAAATTTGTAATCGCTGAGGTGTCCTCAGATTTGATCTCAGGTCAATATTTGAGGCTCCAGAGGTCAAAAAGAAAGAAAAAATCCGTTGTTTTGCTAAATCGTGTTTTGCTATTACCTTTTTACCTAATAAAGATAACGGAAAACTGTTTACGCCATTGTGTTTATCTTATCAAGGCGCTTTGAATGATATATATGGTGAATTTGTGAAGTCAACATAACAATTTGACCTAAGGTCAAGGTCAAGTGGTGACCCAAGTAGGGCATGTTGCATATGGGAAGACGTGTCTCGACGAGACAAACACATTGATGTCTGTTTTACTTCTCTATCTTTATTATGTCGAGAGTTATTGACAAAAAAGTGATGGTGACCTCGCATGACCTCAAATGACCCAATAGGGGTCACTGAACAAAACTTACACTTGAATCATCAAGAATATCCTATAATAACATGATCCAGAAGTAATTGGACTAGTACCATGCATATCCTTGAAATAGGAAGCATTTGTATATTTCCCCATTGACTTATTATGGGGAGGTTACGAAATTGACCTGACCTTAGGTCACCGATATCAAAATTCCGAGAGAAACGAATTTTAAGTACTGATGCCCTTATGACATCCTGTAAATTTCAACCTGATCGGTGAAAAACTCTGGCTTTGGCACAACTGCAAACATTTTTGGTGGTGGAGTCACTTGACCTGGTCTGGTGACCTGACCTGAGATGACCCGATCATATTTTTCTTCTTCAAAGTGTGCGCAATTGATGTATGAAAATACAACCCGGCGGCGCTGTACGCCGCCGTTTTTTCGCTATCTTTGAAAAACCTGAGGGGGGGGGGGGGGCGGAAATCACCCCCCCCCCCCCTGCAGTGCGCGGGTTAATATTTGTAATTCAAACATCAAGCCAAAACGATGTATTGTCTTATTTACAAATATTATTTCCCAAACACAATGTTTTGCATAACAAATCTGCAATTGCATTGAATAGCCCCTTTTATCTATCAACGGCTTGACGACGTTAACATGTCGTTAGGACATTACAAACTGCCACCGGGCCGGGCCGGTCCAGTGGCAGTTTATAATGCCCACTAGTCCATTTATAGCCAGTCTTCGATGTCACCGGGGCGTTGCCACCGCCGAGTTAACTGTGTTATTTTCAAAAGTTTGGGCCATTAGCAGTCGGTTAAAACCGCCGGCGAGTCGGACACCCACGCCGCCCGCAACCGGGCTAGCTGCAGGCGTGGTAAAAATAGACTATGGTTCTCCGACCAAATCGAAAGTTGGAAAATGGTTCTCCAGCAACACTAATGCAATATCGCTTGTTGAAGCAATATTTATATTTATACTCTTGTGAAATATTGATCATACATGAACAAATAAAGTTGCAGAAAATCTGATAAGCTACTATGTAGCTGATGCAAAATTAAAGACATTGTAAAGTTCTTGAGGCCCCTATAGAAGAAGAGAGTATGGACAGGTCTAAGCAATATTTGTCATTTAATGTGAATATTTTTTTTCTTCATTTATGGCAGACAGAAAAGTGTACCAGTAATACCAAAGCTATGACGTCACCAAAAACGATACATAAAGAGACATAAAAGAAAAGTGCAACAAAGAGTCTCTTGGGCCCATCCGAGGTTGCACCCTACCCCCCCCCCCCCCACACGCACACACTATCGCCCCTTCAAATCACCTTACTCTACCTGCATAAAAGAAGGCTAATCCCACGAGTATTTATGAACTTATCCCTTCTCTGTAAAGTATTTATCTAATCTAATTTTGAAGGAAGCAAGTGTCACTGCATCAGCGACATCCCCTGGTAGCATATTACAATGTACTACAACCCTTCTGCTGAAAAATTACTCTCATAGCCTAGTCCTACTTTGTTTCATAATGAGTTTATGCTGATGACCTCTACCTCGATTTTCCCTTTTGAACTCAAATATTCCATTTAAATATCCAGAATGCTGACCATTTACAAATTTGAAGACTTCAATTAGATCTCCTCTTAGCATTCTATATCTAAGTGAAAACATACCCAATTTCTTTAATCTATCTTCATAAGGTAAACTACCAACACAATTCACCATTGTTGTTGCCCTTCTTTAACTCTTTCTAACATCCAGCAATCTTTCTCATATGTTGGAGACCAGGCTTGTACACAACACTCCAAATGTAGTATAACGTATGCACAATACATATTTGTTATTACCTTTTAATTGCTGTAAATGTACATAATCATACATAACCAATCATAACCATAACCATGACTAATAACCAATCGTACGATACATTATCCAACTTGACCTAACATTTACAGCAATGAAAACACGCGCAGTGGAAAGGGGTATGCCACTAACAACGCAGTGGAGGGGGTCGGGGGTACTTTAGTCCCCCCCCCCCCCCCCCCCTAAGATCTCCGAAAGTATGAGAGCTAGGATAATGAAACTTACAGAGTGAGTAGGTGCTATAACGATCTACATTTTTGCAAATTTACTTGACCTTCGGTCAATATATTCAAGGTCAAACGAAGTTACGAAGGTCAAATCTGGCCAAATGTCACAATTTTTGGATTTTTACCTCTGTGACGTCACAGGTCACCAGCAATGTCTTCAAAGTTGTTTCAAAGGATGAAAATTGACATGGTCTACCGAATGGCGTTTTAATCATCCCGATCCGACTGATGGTTCCGAAGATATCGATTTGCCGACCGCGATTCTGGCTGCCATCTTGGACTAAAAATTCATTTAAAAAAAATCAACTAAAAAAATGTATCGACCAATTTCGACTTTTATTACGTCCATCGATCTGCTATTGAGTTGGCGTTAATGTCGTGCAAACAACACCGCCCTGCTCCCCTTTGTTTACGAGCTATTCACGAAAAACATGAGGGGGGGACACAAAAGGGCCCCTCCCCCCTTCCACTGCGCGTGTTAAGGTCGCAGGGACCCATGTTTAGAACGAGCTGCTCACATTCGCTCGCTGCGCTACAGAACCTACCAGGGGCTGTCGCGCCCCTGGACCCCCAGACCATCTCATAGACATGGTATGGGTGGAGCTTGTCAGAGCAAGTTGGTGGGGCAAAATATCATATTGGATGGTTGCTTTGCATGGGTGAGGTGAAAAATTGAACAGTTTAACACTAGGAAACCTTCAAATCTGAAAAAGTTGGTGGGGCAGAACATAAAAATGGTGGGGCCAAAATCAAAGTTGATGGGGCAGTCGCCGCACCAATTGGGGGGGGGGGGGGGAATTACTAAACCGAACATTAAATACAAACAGTTTTTAATTTAATCAGACTTTTTCAGGTAGGGTATACAAAATTAACACCAGACACATCCTAATGCCATACTTTGCATACTGGTGATGAAGTCGATACTGACACACTACATCACCAATAACATGAAAAGTATGTTGTTAGGGCGTGTCCGGGGTTACAGCTGTTGTTAACCCTGTTTCTCTCTTCAAACTGACAACCCTTTGCCTGGGATGACTTTCACACTAACTTTCAGACACCAACACACCACCAATAGCATGAAATAACAGGGGTGAATTACTGAACCAAAGGTCAAATACAAGCAGTTTTTAATTTAGTCAGACTTTTTACAGGTAGGGTACACAACATTAACACCGGACACATCCCAATGCCATACTTTTCATGTTATTGGTGATGACTGATGAAGTCGATACTACCGACACACTGCATCACCAATAACATGCAAAGTATGTTGTTAGGGCGAGTCCGGGGTTACAGTTGTTTACCGTTTTCTCCCTTCAAACTGACAACCCTTTGCCTGGGATGACTTCCAGACACCAACACACCACCAATAACATTAAAGTTTGATGTCTTGAGATGTCCCAAATTACCACAACAACACCAGTAACGTGCTAAGTCTGATGTGTTGACATGTTAAGTCTACCCTACTTGCTATGCGATTTATTTTGTTCACTTTTTGAGCAACTATATTATTAATTATTTTAACTTAACCTTACCTTCAACTCTGAAGAAGGAGGTGTTTCACATAATTGCTAAACAAAATCACATGCGTCGCTTCCGAAAGCGACGATCGCTCCAAATCGGGGTTTTAAAATGCTGCCATCATGCCTCTATAGTCATTGGTCAACAATCTAAAATATACTCTGGGTTTCTAAATTTGTTCCAAAATGTATACCATTTCTACTATGCAGCGAAGTTGACTGATAAAACCAGCGGATCCGCGGGTTGGACGGCGGAGAGTCTCCCGTTCAAAGTCAATGAGTGGTCTTCCGCGGTCTCCCAAACCGCTGTCGACTGAAATAGTAAATTGCAGACAACTTGGTATAGTTTGTATGGTCTATAATTACAACTATATTTGTGGTCTAATATTCTGCAAAAATGATATCACTGTTGCTATGTGAGGCGCGTATTTTTTTTGGTAGACTGTGCATTTTCATGTGTGAACCAATTCAGTAGAAATTGCCCTCGAATATCCCACGATTCGATGTAAAAAGCACACGCATGCAAAAATGTAGCATGTGGCTCCTCTGATGGATCATTTGTGATGAAAAAATAGCCAACCTGGCAAGAAAATACAAATTTTTTATCCGACGTCGTCCAGCATGACGGAGCATTTTACCAACCCTGGCTAGCGGATCCACAAATGTCTCCATCGCGGCTCCGTCCTCGACCACTCCGAGGCTTTTCAAGTTACTGTGACAATGCAAATAATTGGGATACGCAGACATGAGCATTTAGCACACCATTAACACAACAAACATGTAACACAAGCGTCGATCATATTGCATCACATTTGTTGGCAGAGTAGATGAATGAGCCGAACTTTCAAACGACTTATGCGGATAGCGTCCCGCATTCCAAGAGACACGTTATTTAATAGTCTCTGCACTACGTTAACGTTCGCACGTGACCAACAGATGAAGTATAATCACGAAACGCGTTTTGATCGCTAATACATTTGTGGAGGAGTTTACTGGTTTTAAAGTCTCTGCTACGTTTTAAAGTCCACTTCTTCGCTGGACAGTCGCACTGCAGTTCCATTTTTACGCCCCCGCTTCTCAGCCTGCGTGAAGCCTCCCAGCTTTCATCCACACCATCGGTAATCCCAGCTGCTCAGTGGCGCCAACTTCGCTGTAGCACGTGCCTTGGCATGAGTGCTATTATTTTGTGTGATATCGTCTGAGCTTTCAGGTCGAAGAAAATATGGTTTCGCCGTCTTGAAATACACAGTCTCGCAATATTGTTACCAAACAGTATCAGCTCGATACTCAGAAGAAGAAAAATGAGATCTACTGAAACAGCGTAAATATGTTTTCATGCAAGACGGCCGGTGGTGAATGTTGAATCAATTAACCGTGAGTAAGTTTACTCAGGGGCTTCAATGGGAGACTTTGTTCGTTTATATAAAACTGCAATTCTGGTAATTATGATTTCACATACTGACGGGTGAAAAGGTGGTCGCATCATCAAGCCAATGAAGTCACATAGTTTTTCAGCTAACACTTTTAACGCATTTATAAAATAAAATTTAACAACTTTGTTGAATACAATTTGGAATGCGTTCCTTCCAGCATATATAATATATATGTAAACAAGAAACATGATTAACGTTGGTGGATAAGCACGGTGTTGGTGGGTCAACAACCTCACCAACTGAATGAAATCTCAGCTCATATTTCAGTGAAATATTTATTAAAGCAATTTGCACGTTTCATTCAATAATAATGGTTTTGTAATAAGAGCGCTGTTCGGATACACGCTAGTAGCGCTAGTAGTGCTTTCGTTCTCCATGGCAACCAGGGGTCAGCCAATGAAAAGCCAGAAAGGGAATACGTTCTGGCTTTTCATTGGCTGACGCCTGGTTGCCATGGAGAACGAAAGCGCTACTAGGGCTACTAGCGCTACTAGCCTGCGTCCGAGCAGCGCCCAGATGTGAACCAACCTTTCAGCAGAGTGCACAACAACAAACATCGTCACACTACAGTTATATAAGTACGGTTTATCCCACTTAACCCACTTTGCAATGCAACTCATCCTGGGCCTCGTTTCATAAAGCGGCGCAACCTTATACGAACTTACGTAGTTGACGCCGATTTTGGCGTAACCTACGCCGATTCCGCTTCATAAAGAAAAAACCGGCGTAAGCTACGCCATTGAAACTACGCCGCTTAATGTACGTCAAAGCACCGAATTGTTCGTAAGTTACGGCATTTGCGTTTCATAAAAGGGCGTAGCTTATGCCAAATAATATTTCAGGGCCTTGATTTTCTGACAAAAACTATGCAAGGATTTGTGGCGCTGTTTTAGTGCTCCGATGGCCTTGAAAGTTGTTTTGATTGCCTTGCTGGCATATTTTGTGAGCCTGGCGACGATATTAGAAGCAGGTGTGATGATTTTACATTGGAACTTACTGCAAGAGCATAACAAGATATTTATGTGAAGCAATAAACTGAAATATTAGTTGAATCTCTGAAGAATTTGAGTGTCTCAAATACCAAGCAGACCACCTTATGGCATACATGTGTTTGTAAGAACTGATTTATAATTCACTGTAGTCTCACATCGGCAAATTATAATTAGTTTTATCATTTATGACCTCTTCCTCGAAATTAAAATATAATAGTACCAAAAAACATTATATTAATATTTCGATCACAGATCCTCATGAGAAATTATACATTACCAAAACAACAATAATCAGAATAGAATTTAACAACTTTGTTGAATACAATTTGGAATGCGTTCCTTCCAGCATATATAATATATATGTAAACAAGAAACATGATTAACGTTGCTGGATAAGCACGGTGTTGGTGGGTCAACAACCCCACCAACTTAATGAAATCTCAGCTCATATTTCAGTGAAATATTTATTAAAGCAGTTTGCACGTTTCATTCAATAATATTGGTTTTGTAATAAGAGCGCTGTTCGGACACACGCTAGTAGCGCTAGTAGCGCAATGCAACTCATACAATAAAGTATTCAATAAAGTATTCTGATTATTGTTGTTTTGGTAATGTATAATTTCTGATGAAGATCTGTGATCGAAATATTAATATAACGTTTTTGGTACTATTATATTTTAATTTCGAGGAAGAGGTCATAAATGATAAAACTAATTATAATTTGTCTATACAATATGTTCCTCGCACAAGCACTAACCAATATAAAGAACATAGTCTCACATCATTTGTGCAATGTTGTAATAGATGGCAACAGGGACTCGTCTAACATGTTAACTGCGGGGTTAGCCCCCAGTCACGGCTCCTGCCCCCAAGTCGAGGCAAAAAACGATCACTGGGGGGCAAGTTTAAACAGGTTATAATTGTTGACGAGATGTACATTTTAAAGGGACTGTCCCACCTTCCCAAAGTTGTCAAATGTAGCTTGTGGTGCAAAATATGAAGTAATTGCTGCCGAACACGATTATGACATTTGTTTCTCGCAAACAGTGCTCAATTTCATAAAAGTTAAGTTTTAACATTTGGGTTGATGACGTCATATTGAGCTCTAGAGAGCTACACAGGAATCCTTTACGCTGCCAAAGTATGGGCGCAATTATTTCGAGCCAATTCTGGCGCTTTAAATACAAAACAAACCAATTACCAAACGATTGAAACGTAGCAAATATCTCCAAGATTCACCTTAAAACAAGTCGACTATCATTATATTATAGTTTTAAATGGAAAAGTGTTTGATTGGGTTCCGGCTGTGTCCGGAACACCGGAAGGGGGGCACATCTCTCCGCTCCTGTTCTCTCTCTACGTGAACGACCTGCCCACCGTCATCTCCACCAACTGTTTGCTTTTTGCTGACGATTTGAAATTGTTTCATGAGATAAAGTCGAAAACGGATGTCCTTGTCCTCCAGCAGGACCTAAACGCAGTGACGCGCTGGGCGGCCGACTGGAAACTGAAACTCAATGCTTCAAAATGCAAATCTTTCAAAATTACTCTGAAGCGTGACTTCATTCAATCATCGTACTCAATTGATGGCATAGCTCTGGAGAACGTCAAGTCCATTCGAGACTTGGGTGTCGTTCTCGACCAAAAGCTGACCTTCGCAGATCATGTGAACTCAATCGTCACCAAAGCCAATCGAGCACTAGGTCTGCTCATTCGGACATTCCAGTCGGCCTCCCCCCGGTGTAAGCTGGATAAGCAAGTGGCTCTGGCTGCTTATAACGCCAACGTTCGGTCGATTATTGAATACTGTTCAATCATATGGAGTGGTGCAGCCAGATGCCATCTCGTTCGCGTGGAGAGGGTGCAGCATAAATTTTTGATGTGGCTTGCGCGTCATATGGCGTTCGATGGACCGTCTCTCGCATACTGTGATCTGCTGTCAGCATGCAATGTATCTCATTTAGGAACTCGGCGTGCGCAGTGTGATGTTCTATTTTTGTGCAAACTATTCAAAGGCTTAATCTCATCATCACACCTTCTGGAGTGCTTCAAGCTCCATGCGCCAACAAGGCAAACTAGAATCGCGACAAGATCACTGTTCGATGTGCCATTCGCCAGAGTGATAACTGTATCGTCCGGACTGTTTGTGCGCATTCCTCGTATCGTCAACGATTTTCTAGGTTTTTCGCCAAGTTCCGACATTTTTTACGATACGCTAGGGCAGCTGAAACGGCAGATCTTGGCTTATGCATCAACTGTGAGACCCACCATGTGACGCATCATCGATGTAAGGTTGTTCCGGTTGGGAAGTTGTATGTGCAATGTGCATACCTGAGTGTTGATTTGACTTCACCTGTAATTGGGCACATGCCTGTTGGTGATTGAATACAAATACAGAAAATACAGAAAATTACCAGTTAGGTAAAGAGAGACGACGCTGTCGGTTTAGAGGCCCTATTAAAATACACATGGGCCTTATTTTTTACAGATGACAAAATAAATCTCGGTTATCTTTTTATTAGATCATTGTGGTTGTTTTAACTGATACCATACTTAATTTAAATGCCAAGCCATCAACATGGCTATCTCAACTCAAATATAATGTTAAGGTGGGATAGTTCCTTTAACAGTTCTGTCCAAGTTATATGCCAGGGATGTAGGATCCTATTCAGCTGAGGTGGCTTCAACCCCTCAACTTGGACGAGGAAGTGGGTCAATACCGGTGGAAAACCTGTTTTGGGGGATTTACATGGTACTTAAAGCGATTTTCCTAGCTCAGCCCCCACTTTTCTGGAGAAGCTCCACCCCTGTTATAGGCCATGCGACCAGCTACAAACACATATACATATATAGTTATTGTAACTGATTCATGATAGATTGTGTATAATGACAATAATAACTCAAACGATGTTTTATATTATAGGACATAGGTATTAGCAAAGCTTTCGATAACAAGTATCATGATCATTGCGATATGTTGAAAGTGAAAGAAAACACACAGTAGCGGAAACCGACGCAGGTCAAATTGGCCCATTTTTCAATAAAAGCATGCGCATTTTTATATGACATTATCACTGCTAGTTTTGCCGAATTGATTCCATCTTTGAAAGTCGCACAGCTTAAAGATAATCACTTTCCCAGTTTTCAGCATATATTTTGGAGCTTAGATAAACTGGACAAAAGGAAGGACTAGTGTTGGACATTACTCCAAAACCTTAACAACCAAGTAACATGACTAATGAATGAATGCCATGTCATATTCATTTGAACCTTCCTGCGAGTAACACCTTAATAAAGTGGAAAAGAATGTTGGCATTTTTAAACTATGATGTATACCTATTGCATGTAGGTACTAGTGGTGCCAATCGGTACAATCATTTTCGGAATTCCGAATTTGTCCGAAGACCGATTCGGTTTTCGCACGGACATTAGCATATTTCTTTGGACATTTTCGGACATCCAATGCCCAAGGATGGCTTGTCGCGAAAATCACCTAGTTACTTTTTATTAAAAAAAGCAAGTGTGCCACAGGTAATACATTTATATATCAAACACTTTTTCTGCGTTCGGACAAATTTCAGACAAACAATGATTTTCGGACAGTTTTGGACGGACAGCTGACCATGGTCTTGGACATCGGTCGGACATTGGACAAATATTTTCCGAAACTGGTACCACTGGTAGGTACAGTGGCGTACCCAGGATTCACTCCAAGAGGGGCACTTTTTTATCAAGGGGGCATAAGGTACCCCACCAAAAAATAATAACCGGATTTGGCCCAATATATTTTTAGAGGCATATTTTCAATTTTAAAAAAAAACATTCATTTTTTCTCTCGAAATAGGGCCCTTCGGGCCCTATTTCCAAAGGAGCACATACGGCAAAGGGGGAACGTACGGACCTTCAGGGGGGGGGGGCAATTATCCCGTTTGCCCCCCCCCCTTGGGTACGACTATGTGTAGGTTATTATGTTATTATGTTTATGTTATTTTCAAGCTAAATTCGGAAATTTAGCCTCACGTCCATTCTGGCAATAAAATGAACCCGCTATTGACTGGGGTCTCAGCCGAACGCCATACACGGGGGGGGGGGATCTTCCGAACCAATGATCACAGCGAGACGCGCAAGGCGGCATTCGAAAGCTCTCAATGAAGCACATCTAAAACATTCTCGAAAGGTTCTCATTGAGGTCACAATCAGGTCAAAGGTCAAAATCGAGATATTTGAGTGTATGGAATATAGGTACTACCCATTCAAAGCCTTCCATTGCGACCATGATCACCCAAAGTGCTCTGAAAGGTATAATATACATTTCGCATGAGCTAAAGTAAGATTGTTGGCAAAAGTCAAGGTCAATGTCAATGTCACAGGTCACCATGTGCACAATATATACGAAAGTCATGCGACATATGTTTTATGGGTTATGTTACACGTATAATTCCATAGTGATAGTCATTTTACCACCTGACTTCATTTAAGAAGTTAGTGTCAAACTCAGGGCAAGGTCAAGTCACACAAGGTCAAAATTTGAAATTGATTAATAGACATAAAGACATAAAAGAAAAGTGCAACAAAGAGCCTCTTGGGCCCATCCGAGGTTGCACCCCCCCCCCCCCCCTCCACCAGTCTCGCCCCTTCAAATCACCTTACTCTACCTGCATAAAAGAAGGCACGAGTATTTATGAACTAATCCCTTCTCTGTAAAGTATTTATATAATCTAAATTTGAAGGAAGCAAGTGTCACTGCATCAGCGACATCCCCTGGTAGCTTATTCCAATGTCCTACAACCCTTCTACTGAAAAATGACTGTCGTAGCCTAGTCCTACTTTTTTTCATAATGAGTTTATGCTGATGACCTCTACCTCGATTTTCCCTATTGAACTCAAACATACCCTTTAAATATCCAGAATGCTGACTATTTACAAATTTGAAGACTTCAATTAGATCTCTTAGCCTTCTATATCTAAGTGAAAACATACCCAATTTTTTTAATCTATCTTCATAAGGTAAACTACCAAGACAATTAACCATTTTTGTTGCCCTTTTTTGAACTCTTTCTAACAACCAGCAATCTTTCTCATATGTTGGAGACCAGGCTTGTACACAATACTCCAAATGTGGTCTAACGTATGCACAATACAGTTTTGTTATTACCTTTTCACTCTTGTGGGAAACATTTCTGTTAATGGCCCCTAGCATTCTAAGTGCCTTTTTCCTAGCTTCTACAACCTGGTCTGACGCTGATAGTCTATTGTTTACCACGACACCTAAATCTCTTTCCTTTTCAATCTGCTCCATTTTCTGCCCACCCATTTCATATCTATGTTTACTGCTAACCCGTCCAGCGTGCATAATCTTACATTTACTCAAATTGAATTTCATCTGCCATGCTTCAGACCACTCAACTAGCTTGTCTGATTGAAAAACTGATTGAAAAACTGATTGATATTCTGATTGAAAAACATCCTGATCATGTTTTCCTCTAATAATCCTGACAACTTTTAGATCGTCTGCAAATTTCAAGACTTTGCTGTCTATACTGTTCTCAATTGCATTCACAAATATTATAAAAAGCAATGGGCCCAGGACTGAGCCCTGTGGAACCCCACTGAGAACCTCCTTCCATTGTGATTGGTACCCATTCAATATAACCCTTTGCTGGCGTCCTGAAAGCCACGTTTCTATCCAATCCAGAATCTTGCCCCTGATCCCATGCATTTTAAGTTGCAACCCCAGTCTTGTATGGGGGACTTTGTCAAATGCTTTACTGAAATCAAGAAAAGCTACATCTAGCTGTTTACCCTGATCAAAGCTATCTGTTGCAACATCCAAAAACTCCAGAAGATTAGTTAAACAAGAACGGCCCTTCCTAAAGCCATGCTGTGTATCCTTGATGAGTTCATTTTGCTCCAAGAATTCAACAATCTTATCTTTGATGATTGATTCAAGCACCTTGCAGACTAATGAGGTCAGACTAACCGGTCTATAGTTTTCCTCTTTACTTCTATCTCCCTTGTTATGAATAGGAACAACATTTCCAATCAAGTGGAATTTTACTATCTGCGAGTGATTTAGAAAATATTATGGCTAATGGAACCGACAACTCCCTTTCAGATTCTCTTAAAAGTCTAGCATGGATTTCATCAGGTCCTTCTGCCTTGTTAGGCCTTACTTTCTTTAGATATTCTAGAACAAGTTCACTACTTATGCCACCTAGCTCTCCTATAGTCTCCTCTGTCTCTAGCTCAGGCTGAAGTGCTGCAATACTACTCTGGTCCTCGATAGTAAAGACAGATTGAAACTGATCATTAAGCACTTCAACCATTTCACTGTCCTTGCTAACTAATACATCATCTACCTTAAATGGACCTATATTTTTGGAAACTGTACTGAACTTATAAAAACTGAAGAACTTCTTACTATCTGCATTACAATGTCTAGCTAAATCAAGTTCCTTTGCCCTTTTAGCTGCTCTGACCTTTTTCTTAACTGAATTTCTTGCATTCTGGTAGGCCTTCCGATTTATATCTAGTGAAGATCCCTTCAAAATGCCAAATGCACTTCTTTTAGCTTGTATAGCACTCCTTACTTCTGGGGTAAGCCAAACTGGTTTGCCCTTGGTTCTGTTACGTTTGTGCCTGAGGGGTATATGCCGATTTTGAATTTGGCTTAATCTAGCTTTGAAAACATTCCAGGCCTCACATGCATCTAAACCTGCCAACTCAACGTTCCATTTTATCTGTGCGAGGTCATTTCTAATACCATCAAAATCAGCCCGGCTGAAGTTTGGAACCATAATAAGGTTATCTTTGGGCCTCATTTCTGATGAGATATTGAATTTAACCATATTGTGATCACTGGTTCCTAGACCTACACAAATACTTATGTCACTAACTAGATCACTGTTGTCTGAGAATACAAGGTCTAGAATAGAGCAATGTCTGGTTGGCTCTGTTACAAACTGATGCATGAAAAGCTCCTCTTCAAAGATGTGCCTATACAACCTACACTCATTTGTTTCCTCTGCTATACTTTCGTATCCTCCTAAGTTAAAATCTCCCATAATAAGACACTGAGCCCGAAAGTTCCTACGTATTTCCTCACAAATATCTTGGTCTGTTTCAGCTTGGGAGTTCCTTGGAAGATTCCCTGGTCTGTAAAATGCACCTATCCTCAACCTTCCTCTGTTTCCTGTACCAATTTTAATGTCAAGCCAGATTGATTCTACTTCTTTTACTTTACTAGAATCATCAACTCTAGTAGTGCAGTACAAGCTATTTACATATACAAACACTCCGCCCCCCTGCCGTGATTCTCCGCAGTATGAGAACATGTTATACCCTTGTAACTCGAAATCCTGTAGCCTATCCCTATTATACCCCTCACTAACCCATGTCTCGGTTACACAAATGATATCAGGCTTTTCAAGGGCAACATAACACTCAAACTCATCAAATTTAGACCTAATACTTTGGGCATTCAGCAACACACATGTGATCTTATACTTTGAGCTGACTCTACTAATTCTGAGGGAATTATGATCTACTGTCCTATTCTGACATGAACTTCTACCAATGCTTACTTCCTGATGCCCTAGTACTAGCGTCCCCGAACCCCCCCTCCTACCTAGTTTCCCTGAATGACACTTCTGTAGGCATCTCCCAAAGCCCTTGCCCCCTCATCCGATAAGTGAAGCCCATCCTTCATATAGTACCTACGCCACTCATAGAACTGATCCCATAAGTCTACATAACTAAGCCCCATAGCTGAACATAAGTTCTGAACTGAGCTGTTCACAGACAGAGCTCTCGAGTACCACTCCTCACTGGCTCCACAGCGAGGGAGGATGCCAGTCACAATGACTGGTTTCCTGGACTCCTTCAACCTCTGCAGCAGGCTCCGGTACTCCGCTACTATTCTCACACTCTGCCTAGGTCCTATGTCGTTCACCCCCACCTGTAGTATAACTGTCTCCGGGCTACTCCTACCAAGTTCTGCCTCAATGACAGGGCCCATATCAACTACTCTTGCCCCTGGTTTGACTATACATCTGTCCCTCTTCCCACAGAATGTTCGCCTTAAGGGCCTTACCCTTGAGTCCCCAACCACTAAATGCTGAATCTCTTCCCTGTCACTTTCAGCTGCTGACTCTAACGCACTGAACCTATTTGCTATTGTAACCTGCGGATGTTCCCTGGGGCTGTACTGCCTGACTCTACCCTGAACTTTTGTCCATCCCTCCTGATCCCCTTCCCTCTTCCTCCTCCAGATTCTGCTACCACCCTCCATTACCCAGCACCCCTCCTCATCCTTACTGTCTGTGGCCCTAGCATTACTTTCCACAATGTTGAGTCTCCAGAAACGTGACCCTCCAACACACTTCCAAACCCCAGCCGCACTATCCACCTTTGCCTTATCTTCCTCCCTTATGCCCCTATCAGAACTACAACTGGTCCCTGATCCTGTAGGCTCCTTTTCTGACCCCCTAACCACGATCTGCGCATACGTTCCTTGGTCAGGAGCTACACCCTCCTGCGGCTCATCTCTACACCTACACTTACTTAACTGCGCCTCAAGCTCCGCTACCCTAGCCTGGAGGGCCTCTAGCTCTGCTACCTTCGCCTGCATCCTAGTCATGCTCATTTGAATACACTAGTAACTTAGGTATATAACTTAGATACTATGCACTTTTCAATACTTTACTAACTTAACTTAACTTTTTTGTTTTTTTGTTTGTTTTTCTTCTTCTAAACCTTAACTAGATCTAAGTAAAGCTAGTGACACAAATCAGCTATGAGTGCACCTAATACTAGACTAAATATCTAATCCTTAAATAAACTGAATACTAAATACACCTTAATTATCCCTAATTTTCTAAAAATATCTAATTATCCAACCCTGCAACTAATAACACAAAAATAAGACTAAGACAATTTTGGCGCACACAAGCTAGAATGAAAAGTCCTTTAAAAAGCAAGTAAGAGGTAACAGCTAACTATGAATGCTTAAAAATAATACCTAAACGATCCACAAAACTAAATATCTAATCCTTATATCTAAATATAATGTGGTTCCTCAAAAAATACACAAAACAACAGAGCTATCCAACAGCTACTTAGCTTGGCTAAAGCGGGGTTCATGTTATATAAATACAAACGCATGTTTCTTTGTCAGTTTTACCTCAGAAATGCAGCGGTGACGTTCATTTCTTCGCAGCTGGTGATAAATAACCCCAAAACAATTACAAAATACGGTATGAGTTACTCATACTTTAGAAGCCATAAGTCAATCAAAAATGGTGATTTTTTAAAAAGGAATTGCCCATATGTGGTTCTCTAATATTTAACACGGTTTTAAATATCTTTGAAAAAAATGAATTTGTGGGCATTTAAACAAATATTTTTTTAATTTTGGGGGTCAAAAACCAAAATTTGCATAACTCCAAGATAATAATTTTGTAGCTCTTGCCATTTTGTATGTTTTGAGGTTTTGTATGACATTTTTGCTCTCAAAATATGGCGTTTGTACGGTCTGTTAAATTTTAGCTGATTTTTTTCGTCCAACTTGTGTGTAGTGACATCACTAAATTCACTATATTTCAACGATTTTGTCGACGAAATTGCTTCATTGTTGCACAGGAAGACGTAGAATTTATGTGAGAAAGGGTACTTAAAGTTTCATTTTGACAGCGCTATTGGTTATGAGCAATTGCGAAAGTTCGTGAAGGGGGGGGGGGGGTAAACGCTCCCCAGTCAATGGCAGTTAATAACAATGTATAATTTGGCTGTTTACCAATCATCTCAACACAATTGTTGGAATGCACAACTATTAATGTTATGAATATTACTGCCCGTTGGAACGATATCAATGGACTATGGAAAAACAAGAGTAAGTGTGACTGTTCGTGGGACTGTACAGGTGAAATGAAAATACATCATCTCAAGCCAGTCCCCCTAGTCAAATTTTCTTAGACGAGTCCCTGGATGGCAAGCATTGTTTTCAATGAATTAACATGATTTACAAGACTTTATTGTGAAAAATGTCTATATATTTAAACAAAAGAATAACACATAATTTAATACAAGTCAGTTACACTTCATCAGGTTACACTTCGGTGAGTCATTGTTGCATGTCGCCTCATGCAACAGTGACGTCACCTTTGTTTCCCGTCAGAATGTCAGGTCTAGACAACCCTACCATCGACATGAATATTGAATATTAATACGAACATTGGAGGGGGGGGGGACTTTTTGTGTCCCCTTCCCACATGTTTTTCGTGCATAGCTCAAAAACTAAGCAGGGCGGTGTTTTTTTGCGCGACATTAACGCCAACTCAATAGCAGATTGTTTCACGCAAAAACTATTAAAAAAAATAGTCGATAAATGTTTGAGTTATATGGATTTGCAGTCCAAGATGGCGGCCAGAATCGAGGTCGGCAAAGCGATATCTTCGGAACCAATTATCAGATCGGGATGATTCCAAACTCCATTTGGTAGCCTTTGTCAATTTGCATCCCCGGAAACAAGTTTGGACACATTGCTGGTAACCTGTGACATCACAGATGTCAAATTTCCAAAATTGTGACATTTGGCCAGATTTGACCTTCGTGACCTCGTTTGACCTTGAAGATCTAAGGTAACACAAATTTCCGAAAATGTAGAACATTATAGCACCTACTTACCCTGTAAGTTTGATCATTCTAGCTTTCATAATTTCGGAGATCTTAGGGTGGGGGCACTGAAGTGCCCCCCCCCCCCCTCCCTCCATTGCGTGTTAGTGTCACACTTATTTTTTGTATGTATACATGCCGACACATCCACTCTTTCGTACATTGCATGATGTTATAAAATGATGCACTAGTGGCTATTCCGTGCCAGTCGAGATGTTATATGAGATGATCAGGTGATGTAACCGAAGGTTGGTTTCACATGGATAACACTATTCTTTAGAATTGTGTTTCCTTGTGAAACAAACCTGAGCTGTTCTAGGAAAAGGATGGCGCAGTGCGGCGCGTCAGCCATTTAGGCGCCGCGCACAGCGAGCTGCATTAGGGAGGGGAAAGGATATAAGGTGGTAGTAAAAAGTACTGTGCAACAATATAAGGTATATACGTAAAACAATACAAACTCGATGGAGATGCAAGTGGTATTTCGCTGTTTGGCTGTCCGAGAGCAAGCTGTATCATCCTGGAAATTTGTGTTCATTTTCACAGTTACTATTTAACATTCCAACATTATAACTGGTAGCATTATTATTTCTTATATTATAGCATCCAAAGATTCTGTCAATTTAACATCACCACTCCTGCAACCGATCCGGTTGTCTGGGACGGCAAAATTTGGGCGGCAAAACTCTCACAGTAATGTGTGGTGTTGTTTGTTTTGCTATCAAATAGATTGGATGTGTTTGAATGACCAAGCAATCACATAATAGATGGAATCGTCAAAAATTTGCAAATGAGGAAAATATTCAGCGTAACTGACACAGCATCCAACAAAAGAGCGAAACATTTCTGGCGGGACCCAATACGCGAACAAGATGGAAGACTGCCTGACACTATCGTGTATAGTATCGGCCAGGTGGTATCAATCTGGACCTGCTGTTCCGCATCACAGCCGTGTCATGCGGGACAGCCTACCTGAATGTGCGAAGGGTTGTAAAACATGATTTTGTTGCATAATGTTGAATTTGTCTATGCCCTTTCAGCATGTATATCAATGCTTGTTGTCACAACATTGATGATTAATACCTCCACTGATGACAGTTACTGGTTATAACTGGTTCCGTGTGTCCTGATGGTCTATGGAATGTCCGTCTGAGGTGCCCGTTTCTGTACCTGAACAAGGGATCGCCCGAGGGCCGGTGGCCACGGGAATTCATTGAGATGCTGTGGCACAGCCATTTTGTCAGAGGTCAATGAATGTCAGACTAATAGTTGAAGCCAATTGTCGGACTTTTGAGTTATAGAACACAGGCAGAGTCAGTGGGGTGGGGTGACTTGTGACGTCATACGTGTGACGTGTGGAATCATGCGTGTGGCATGTGACGTCACTTGATGACTGCCCGGATTTGACGAGTCCAGCTTTACATTCCGGGATAAGGCAGGTCTGTACATAATGCTACCTTCAGACAATGCTATAAATCATGATTATTTCTTCTCAAGCATCAGGCCAAGCGATCGATCAACCTCGTATTTAAATACTGAAATGTCTTGAGTGCATTTTAGTGTTGCATTAAATGATATCCGGCTCGGTCTACTCCAAGTGAACTTACTACTGTAACGTACTCTTGTAAATGGCGTGCACTATAATGTGTAGCATTAAAACTGAACCCATCGAAGACTGTCTTGCCATCACAGCAGGAACCAAAATGCATCGGCCGGGAATCGAACCCGGGCCGCCCGCGTGGCAGGCGAGCATTCTACCACTGAACCACCGATGCTTATAATGTGGTCCCGAAGCCTGGTTCCGCGGTGCACGGGGCCGGGTGCTTTGGTCACGAGCTCTGAGTAACGTCGCACAGTGACTTGTCAGTCTAAACTTGCTGGGTTGTTTCCTCCGTGAAACAGCAGGTCTTGGTGGGTCATTTTCTCCACAGTCCATTGTTTCACTTATGTGGTAGCCTAAGGGAGGCGGCGTAAGCTGAGATATAAGCAATGTCAGAGATGGTAAAAGCGCTACTCTCAAAACACATGCAGGCAATATAATAATTACAATACAATTATAAAATAGGATTTTATCACATGATATGGAAACATTGGAAAACGCGCGCTCCGTTTCATGCAATTCTTCCAATGCAACCAAATCCATTGCAGCAAAGCTTGCCAGGCATTGCAGCTGATGGCCACGTTATGTGCTTCCCGCATTCTTTACTCAAGTTAAGTTCAAAAACGCTACAGCGCCCCCGGGTGGACTCGAACCACCAACCTTTCGGTTAACAGCCGAACGCGCTAACCAATTGCGCCACGGAGGCACCGGGAAAACCACGTTCCTGGTTCTTGGCTCATGTCTTACCGCTTATATTTTTGACCTCGTTAAATAAAATAGCTAACCAATTGCGCCACGGAGGCACCGGGAAAATCACGTTCCTGGTTCTTGGCTCATGTCTTACCGCTTATATTTTTGACCTCGTTAAATAAAATAGTTGACCATCAACATGGGTTTTGAACTGAGATAGCATTTGTGTTGCTCGTGTTGGGAAACCCCCTATCTGCAAGTTTTCTTGACTGAAAAGACTCCAGCCAAATATATTTGATTTTTGGCGAAGGAATGCGGTGCTGACGACAGAATGCGGTGCTGACGAATCCTGGGCAGAGGCTATACAATCAGCCAATCAGCTTACAGCTGGTACTAGCAAGCGAACTGCCGGCCGCCGGTTGTCACTTCTCTAATGCGAGTCTATCCTTACGCGACTACTTTCGAATCTGATTGGCTGAGCCATTTATTTCATTGCGCGTGACGTCAGGACTCTGACACAGAGAGTATGCATATAGTGTTGATAACATGAATAATGTACGACCTTCTGTCCTGAATCATCGCGATGTATGGCCATTTTGGACAATATAGAAATAATTTGTATTTCAAAATATAATCATATCGTGTTTGGAAAAATGTTCCAAGGTGAACAATTTCCTTTAAAGGGAAATAATGACCTTTTGATTTTGTTAGCAACAATTTCGTAGGCTACCATTATGGTTCTAAAATTATTTTATTTAAATTTAAGAATTAAATAAAATTATTCCCAAATTAAAAGTTGTAAGTTTGGAAAAAATACAAAACAAGTACCTTGTGTACTTCATGAAGTTCATTGACAAATGAGTCCTTCCCTACCATTGTTTACATCGAGTGCGGCATTTTGGAGGCTCTGTGACGTTTCCGATCAAACTGATCCGTGAAGCAATCCGTGAAGGATACGTGATGCATGACTTGACTATCAGTATAAGTCATGAATAACAACAACATGCAAACTATACCAACTCGAATGAAATAAGGGCGGAATGATTTGAACCCCAGGCAAGCAAGTATTCGCAAAGCACTCGGCACTGCGCCACAATAGCAAAAGGCGAGGAAATGCATATTGGATACAATATTATTACGTCATCAGTTTCTAAAGTGTAAACTACTATGAAATACAGTGATAAAATACCTTTAATAATGATTAACAAGAAAATTCAAACTTAAAACAAAAAATTGAATAAGTCTTTAATTAGCTTTCAACTCAAAATCAGATATATTTTGCAATGCTACACAAGAATGGCACCAGTGACTTCATTAACGAAGCTTGTTACGGGACATGGTGTGCCAGATTGGGAAATAGCCGGTCGGGAATAGTTCGTCGGCCTACCAATAGATGGCTCTGACTGTCGTTATCGTTATCTCCGGAACCAATGTTCGCAGCGAGACGCGCAAGGCGGCATTCGTAAGATCTTAATGAGGCGCATCTAAAGCGTACTCAAAGTTGTCAAATTGAGGTCATATATCAGGTCAAGGTCGGGTCAAAAGTTATAAATCGAGGCATTTGAGTTTATGAGCCATACTTTCCATCAAAAGCCTTTGATTGCGAACATGATCACCCAAAGTACTCCCAAAGGTATAATACACAACCCGCATAAGCATAAGCTAAAGTGAGATTGTTTGCAAAGGTCAAGGTCAAGGGCAGGTCATAAAAGGTCGCTATGCGAAGAAGATCCACGAAAGTCATGCGACACATGTTGCATGGGCTATTTTGCACGTATAATTCTATATTGATAGTCATTTACCATCTAACCTCATTTAAGTGAAGTTAGTGTCAAGCTCAGGGCAAGCTCAGGTCACATAAGTTCAAAATTTCAAATTGATCAACCTAAATACAAAAAAGCCATGTTTCTAGACCAGTTTTGTCTCAGAAATGCAGCGCTGAAATTTATGTGTCTGTATCTGGTCACTAAAAGCAAACAAACTCAGTTTCAAAATATGACGTCATGAGTTACTCATACTTTGGAGCCATAAGTCAGTCAAAAATAAAGATATTGCTTTAAAATTGGGTTTGGGTATTGTCCATATGTGGTTATCTAACATATATTCTGTTTTTTTAATGTTGGAAAATTTTGTTTTTGAGGGTATTTTTCCTTTTTTAAGGGGGGGAGGGGTCAACCCCCCCCCCCCCCAATATATAATCCGAGGTAACCATTTTGTAGCCATTTTGATTTGCTATCTTTTGATGTTTGTGTTTGTTCCACCCATTCAAGCCACTTTTTAGCACCAAGGTGCAATAGCGTGGCTTGGCTTTAACATAGATTCTCGAAATTAAAACCCTGTCAACTTTTCCGGTATTCAACTCCGAAATATTTACTCATTCACTTTTCACATAACATCATTTTTATCAATTATTAAAAAAAAAAAAAATAATAGTTACAAAAAAGGTGTCATACTCAGCATAGCATAAAATTTAGCACGATTTAATTTAAAATGTCACGAAGTAGACGTGCACATTCGCTAAGATAGGAACCAGTCAACTTGCTCCACTATATTTTTTTATTTGATTCGTGATATGCAACTGTAAATGGCGGATAGGGTTTAAGTCTGATGTGATTTATTTTTGAATGATCATATGCACTGAATAATTGTCTTTAACGCCTTATAGCTAGTTAAGAGAAATAATCCACCCTGACGAAATAAATTAAGGTAAAATGCTGCGAGGTCGGAAAAATCCATAGAAAAACCCGCGTTCAATGTTAATTTGTCCGTGCAATCACTCACAAACATGAAAATGGCGGATCGAGTTTTGGTCACAGAGGTACAGAAATGTTTCTATAGCGTAGTTAATACATCTTCCTATTGCGTGTCATAGCTAGTTAAGGCGTTTTTAGTTTCAGTGCGTCATCAGAGCGAAAACAATGCAAAAAAGTGCCCATTTCCCTATGGCGGCCGACGCTCGGGAGGCGGCGCGGGGCGCCGGCTATTTCCGCTTTTGACACACCATGACTTGGGTATACTAAACGGGAATATGGGATGATAGCCTTTGACAATACCCGCTTCTCAGCATATAATCAGGAACAACTCGCCACAAATGGTTAAGTGCGCCGAGAAGCATGACAATGACTTTGTAAACAAATCGCCGACGCTAAATAGGTCGCCGTCGATGTGCATCGATGAGCTTCCGATTTAATTGCCAGTTTTGTGTTATTGCTTGTTAGTTTTTTTGGGGAAAAATTATTATTTGTCATGATAATATAAAGCATAGTGTTATATACAGCCACAGACAAATTATACAAAACTCCTAATGTTGAAAACAAATGAATCTATTTTCAAAAATTGAGGGTCGCAACCACTAACTATGCTATCGATGAAGTTGATGTGCATCGATGAGCTTCCGATTTTATTGCCACTTTTTCCAATCGCTGTTAGTTTTAGAGGATCGCCGGGCATATAATTACAACAAGCAGAACGCACAATATATTTGCCACTCCATTGCGTAAAAAAGCAATACGAGAGAAACCCGCAGTTTGATGAGGACCAAAAGTACTTGCAAGTACCGGTCGTTAACAGTGTGGAACGCTTATCAACTATAACTTGAAATATCTTTCGGTAGGAAAGTTTTCATGCAAAATGTGATGAATTTACAATATATTTTGGTCTCGTCTGGCGATTTCAAGTGCTAACTCCATTTTTGTGGGAAAAGGTCATTATTTCCCTTTAAGATGTTTTACAGCGGACCCAATACCGGCAAAATAACCGGTCCCGGCCCATTCAGACCCACCCTAGGCTTTAGCAGAAAACAAATCGACTGGTTCAATCCAGCTAGTCACTCAGGGACATTGAAATCGTGACACCGCTGGATGCCACGGTACACCGCAAACCCGACGTTTATCGTGTGCATTAAAGCATGGGTGGTTCAGGGGTAGAATGCTCGCCTGCCACGCGGGCGGCCCGGGTTCGATTCCCGGCAGATGCATGTTGGGTCCTTCCCTGAAGTATCACGATGAGACATTCTCACACTATAGACGTAAGCTAATCACGTTTGCAGATGTTGGCTAATCGCTAATCACGTGTATATGACCTCAGAACGACTTGAAAGTTGGACATTGAGTTGCGTCAAATGGTATGGTAAACAAATGCACGTATTAGCTTTCCCGCGCTTAGAAGCCTAGTTAAGATTCTGGTCTAGTGTACGCAATAAATGGCATGGTCCAATGATTTTAAAAGCTACTACTCGAACAAACAACATCAACCTGGTACTTTGACCTATTTGATCATCATAAGCGAAACTTGCCAGACAAGTAAACACATGTTGTACGGTGTGTATCGGCAGTGTGTATCAGTGTGTGTACCTGTGTGTATCAGTGTGTGTATCAGTTTTTGGTAGCTGAGTTTACAACAATTATACGTATGTTGTGAAAGTTTAATTGAAATTGGTTAAGTAAAATGGGAGATAATCATGTTTTGATGACGTCATGTTGGTAACAAAATAGAAATATTTGAAAATCGTAGAAAACAGAGTTTTAAAGGAAACTACAAACACCATTCACCAAAGATACAAAATGGCATTCTCTTTAAAATGGCAGTCTCGGATTTGCAAAATTTTGGGTTTTTGACCCCTAATTTTTTTTTTCGTTGAAAAAAAAAACACAAAATATTTTTTCTTCAAAGATTGTAGAAAAACCGGAATATATGTGAGAGCACTGAGTATGGATAATACCCATACCAAATTTCAAATCAATATCTTCATTTTTGACGGAGTGATGGCTCCCTAAGTGTAAGAAACTGATGACGTCATTTGTAAAATAGTTTTCATACTTCTCTTGACAAGATTCGAACAAATAATTACCTTTTTTTGTATTTCTGAGCCAAAATTGGTCTAAGAACATGCCTTTTTATTTACATTGATAAATTTATCATTTTGAAGTTTTCTGAAGAGCAAAATCGCTGTTCTGGACGTGGTAAATCCGAGGTCATTCACTTGACCTGGAAGGTCACCCGTTGACCTGAAACCTAAAAATCGCATAATGTTAGATTTATATCATGACAGGCAACATGCTGGTTGTTACCGCATTGCTCTAAGTTGCTTGGTTTGAAAGTTAACAGGGGGGGCTGTCAGCCCCCCCACCTCCGTAGGGCGAAGGTGAAAAAAAAAACTCCCGTAGGGCGAGGGTTAAAAACAAATGTTTATTATAATACTTTCAATACACTTCAATTTTTCAAAGACCCTTGATTGTTTACGCCAGCAACGTAAACTGCGCCGGCGTAAACAACTCCGTTTTCACCTTGGTGAAACGGACTCATTTGCGGAGGGAACGTAGTTTTTGATGGCGTAACTCATGCATTTCGTAAGTTACACCAAAAGCTTTATCAAACGATGGCCTTGTGGTGGGGTATGTTGGATGTTCTACTATGTGCAAATGTTCTTTGTAACACCCATCAGCCGTTTTCACGAAGGATTATTGCGCTGAAAAGTTTCTGAAATATTCTGAAAGTTTTGAAAAACTACACGACTTTTACATGAGATTTTTGGCCGGAAACTTTCAGGAAGATTCTATCAATACTTATCTTGCTTATTACCACCAAACCGCAATGTTTTCAACATATTTTATTCTTACCAACATATTACAAAATTATGAGGGACATTTCTAACCAAAAATCGTATGTCAAAGTTGTGTATTTTTTCAAAACTTTCAGAATCTTTCAGAAAGTTTTCGGCTCAATAATCCTTCGTGAAAACGGCTATTTACTCAAAAATTGCATAAAAGGTTATGAAAAACAACGTTAACATAGCTGTAACCGAATAATACGCACAACAATATGCTGGTTTATGATAAACAATATTTTTCTCAGGATATGTTTGCTCAGAGAGATAAAAAGAACGATACATTATATCTCACCTCACTCTCCGGGCCACACAGCAGCGAACAGTATGTTGAGGTGGGCGCAAGTGGCCATTTGGTCGGTGATTCGGTAGGCAGCCTCGTTCGGCAGCGGTGATATATCTCGAGTTTGTCGGATGATTGCCACTACTCTTGCAGAAGAATGAATAATATCGTGTGTTCGCTTGGTCCAAAACATTCAGTCAAAAAATCGCTTATCGCGTATCGCTAAAGTTTCACCGGTTCGACTTTTTTCGCCGCTACGAATAAATGGCAGCGATTTTACGCCGTTCGCTATTTCTTGTTGACGTCGTGCCAAGGTCAAATAAAACGCCAAAGGAATGTTTGTTCCTGTACAAATACCTCCTTGTTATTCGAGATTGCCCGATATTGCAGCAACAACATTGTATCAATCTAAAAACGAAGTTAGGTATTGTGCAAATTGTGTATCAAATTAGCGTGGTAAGCTTGTTGATTGTGACAGAGTGTCCAAACGGCCGAATGTGGTAGAGGAGTGGCAATTAAATATAAGTGCTGTTCTACCTATACTACAGTATTTCAAGCGCGCTTTTCACCCTCTCCTAATCAATGATGTACAATGTGTGTAGAAAAGGAAAATTGACAACAAATCACGGTAAAATCTAGAATACCTACTCTCTTCCATGGTATTCCTTCACAAAAATACCAATCTGCAGCTGTTTGTTTGCTTTTAAGACCGTATACGATACGTTATTTAATCAAACCTGTTGCCCCGAGATTTAAGATTTTAGCTTTGACAAATATATTATAAATCTTATTAACTCTTTCCGAATAATTACTGCACTTAATTGTCTTAACATAATGATTTCCACAAATGATTCTGATAATATTAATCTATCGGCAATATTGTGAACTACTTCTCGTCTCAGTTCTTGATGCAGCCACCTACACCGCAGACAGCCTCGGCCTCTGGGCAGCTGCCACACAGCATCGACGTAAGACGCTGAAGCGGACCGGCTGCTGCTGGCTGCTGATGTTATTCCTCCTGTCCGGAGACTACGAAAGCAACCCCGGGCCAGCTCTGAGCGTCTTCTCACAGAACGTGTGCAGCGTGAAAAACAAGCTGGGAACGCTCCGCACACACGCCGGCGAGCTAGCCAGCTGCGACGCCATCTGTGTGACCGAGACATGGCTCAGCCCGCACGTAGCCGACTCGGAGCTGCAGCTGGGCATGCCGTACTGCACGTGGTTCCAGGACAAGAGCGGGAGAGGAGGCGGAGTAGCGTGTGCTGTTAGAGCACACCTGTCTCCTGTGCACCGACCCAACCTCGAGACAGACTGTGAGTCGCTGGTCGTGCTCTGGTCTGTGAGTCGCTGTGAGTCGCTGGTTGACTGTGAGTCGCTGGTCGTGCTACTGGGCACAACCCTCTCAGCCTTCTTAGCCGTCTGCAACCGCTCCCCCGGCGCAGATCGAGAGACGGAGAGAGTCGCGGATCTCCTGCGCGGGCTCCATCGCACCGGTCGCCCGTTCCTGATGGAGGGGACATGAACCTGCCGGAGATCCATTGGACGGGTGACGGAGAGCCTGGCCTGCGAAGGCGCACCGCGCGGGCCGTCACCTTCGGCGACGCCATCGCGGAGTGCAGCGCGGTGCAGTCGGTGACGACTGCAACGCGAGGGGAGAATATCCTCGACCTGTAGCCTTTTTCATAAAGAAATTGTACAAGCCTGTTGTAAGTTGTAGTTTGTAATTTGAACTTTACAACCTACAAATCCATCACGTTTCATAAACACTACACACACCGCATCAGCGGGGGTTGTAAATTCGGCGGCGATTGTAGCTTTTGTTTGCGTCAGCTGACAAAGTAAATAAACAAGGTTCTTGAGGTGCGTCAAAGACACATAAAGAAATATATCAAATATCCCGAAATCACCTGTTTTAATATTATAACATTGTGATTATTTTGAAGAAAAATATTTGATACTGAAATAATATAAGTTATATGAAAAAGGGTGTTACTGCAAAGAAAATGACAAGAACATTTCTTTTCGGCTCAAGCAGAAACTGTAAATAAACACCGCGAATGTGAAAAATTTGGAAAGGGCGATTATTCGCTAGTGTCAGTGTCAAACCATGACTGCAAGGCTTGCACTGAGCATGGGTGGAGCTTTACCAAGAAAGTTGGTGGGGCAAAATGTCATTTTGCTTGGTTGTTTTGTTTGGATGAGGTGAAAATGGTCATTTTAATGCCGGATAACCTCCAAATCTGTCAAGAGTTGATTTGGCAAAACACAAAGTTGGTGGGGCAGTGGCCCCACCATTTGAATAGGAAACTCCACCCGTGGCACTGAGGCAAAAGCAGGTGAAACACTTCCAGTAGATCCGGGGAGAAAGGAGGTAAGATCACTATATCTATCAATATAAGTGTGAAGAAAGTGTCTTCGTCGTCGTGATTCGAACGCGCTTAATGAAAAGTCCCAGTTAATATTTGGCACATGAATTGATGTGGGTACCTGCATCCAGGAGACTCCAGATAATTGGGAAATAATGATACATTTGATTATGTGGATGCAAAATTCCTAGAGCTAAACGACACGGGAGGAGTTTTCTATTCAAATGGTGAGGCCAAAAAAATGTTCTCATAAAAGATGTTCTCCGTAATACCGTAAAGGTGTTCTCCGCTCCAAGGATTCAGTTTTCTACACACCGAAGGGCCATGGTAGATTGCATGTGTAGTTTGCCTGATAAATTCTACAATTGGTCCGTTGTTTAGAGACTCAGCTGCTCTTTATGAAACACATCAGGCATTTTGGGCCGGGATTTGTACAATTAGTATGTGTAGGTTTGTAGATTTGTTGTTTGTGATTGTAAATTGTAGTTTTTGCTTTATGAAACATATTTGTACAACTACAACTACAAACCTACAATCTTACACATACAAAAGTTACAAATCGACCTTTATGCAAAAGGCTACTGGCAGTATCCTACGGAGGAGATGTGACGCAGGGGTGTTAAAAAGTGCGAACTTACTATAAATAGTGGGCGCCAAAATATTCCCTACAAGAACTTGCTCCGGGGCCGAAAATGTCCCAATTTAACAATCTGCTTTGCTCTGTGGTCATCAATTATGTAAAGTGTAATGCACAACTACACATACTTTTCAAATTAGCTGCCAAGTTTCTTTCTTTATTATTGCTAGTTGTGAACCCCAAATACCACCACCCCCAACCTTCGGCCGATATATTTTTATCGGATAGAAATCATTATCGCCAAAAATACGTGTCCTGAAATGTCTCTAACGTTCTGGGCCGCGATCGTGGCGTGGGACACTTCCATTGCTTTAACACGGGGGCCGCGAACAGCCGGCCAGAATTTTAAGAGCGGCCCCCGTCTGCCTTGGAAATACCTCACGAAATTATCCGGCCCCTTGCGAAATATGAGAGATTGTTTTGGTCTTTTGAGGTTTACCAAGTGATATCTCAAGATTCTGATGGTAATGCCACCACAAGTAAGGGTGGCGTTACCATCAGACTGTGTGATTCGTTTGCATGACGTTGTCATCCCAATGCCTATAAGCTGTTCAATAAATTATCCCGGTGACGTCACCGGTAAATTACTTTTTGGATCCCTGTGAGTTTCCTTGTCATTAATATGAGACTTGATACTGTCTAACATACATTATTGATGATTTACTTTACATGTATGTCACTTGCGAAATAGTGTTTCATATATTTAGCTTGCTATGCCGGATATAGGTAAGTATGCCCTCGGTGACGTCATGGCATATACCGTTCAGCAGGGACGGCTCTACCTTATATGTATGGCCTTGATTAGCTTGAAGTTGAACTGATTCGAACCTGGGATTCCATTGTTTTAATTTGCTTTGGTTTTAAAACATGGATATTTGGTGATTAACGAAGAGTCTATAGAGTATAGGAAGATGGATAATCCTGTGTTGGTAGGTACTTGCTCATAATGATTTTGTTTTAGTAAAATTATCCACAGTTGAATGAAAGCTTATAAAAATAATTAGAACAAAAAATAAAATTGGAGTAGAGAACTTGTATACTCATTATTCATTGATATTAGGTAATGTGGAACTAGCATTTGCCATGTATGATGTGGTGTACGGCCAACAACTGTTGTTACTCTATTATTGAAACTCAGACATTGCTGAGAAACTGTTTGCCCATCAATATCAGTTTCAGTTCAGTTTTTTACCCCTCAGTTTCACTTCAGTTTATCAGTTTGCCCATCTGCCTGTTCATGGATTTCTAGCCAGATGCAAGTGGAGGAAGGGAGCAAACTATAGTTCACTGGCCTTAGTTCTTGTGTTGACAAGATGGGTGAACTGGACGGTGGACAGTGGGGATGATGACCTAGAAGGATCTGCGTTGTTGCTGATGATGTGGCACTGCGGTTATGTGATGGTTTTGTTGGCCAATGTCATTGTTCTTCACTTGTGCCATCTGCCGACTTCTCTATGAAAATATGTTTTGTTGTCGTGCCGTCTTGTGGCTCACCTGATTGGTATAGTTTCAGTTTGAAGTCCCTTCTGCTGCCATTTTGCTATTGTCTGATTCATAGGAGGATCACAATCAAATCAAAATTTCCTTTCTACACAACTATATTTCCTTAATCTACAATGTATAGGTATAGTATATGTTGCACTATTGTAGGAATACCGAGGTATTCTTGTAGACGCACATCTCCGGTCTCCCGGGTTCGACCTGGTGACCGCTGTGTCTTGTGTGCATGGGTTCCTTTCATTCCCTGTGAATGCCATCTTTGCATGCCTAACGAGACAGGGAACCCTAACAGGTGAGTTGAACAGGTTAGTTTCATTTGTTGCATACATAGTATAGAAGAGAGGAGTTTTTCCTTGGCATTCTGGATGGATGTCTTTTGATAGTTAATTTGTTGTTCTTGAAAGATCGGTATATCCTTGAGCTTCAGATCAATATGGGTGACATTCCTAACCCAGATATCTGTTGATATCATACATTTCTGTGCAATGTTTTGTGTGCATTGTTTTCCTTTTGATATCTATAATTACTCCTATATCCTATTTCAAGCAGGAATATGTATATGTGCATTCGTGCTGAAGTGGCAACACTTAGTCCAGCAGATAACCAACCACTACTTGTTGACTTATGACTGACTTACGAGGACTCACACCAATTCATCATTGCTCGATACCATTTCTACCCTCGCCCTACGGGGGGGGGGCGACAGCCCCCCCCCCCCCCTGAGGTTTTTGTTGAATAACTTCTTACGCATGCAGCGCATCCTGCTGAAAATTTTGGTAGCTGAGTTTACACCAATTACACGTATGCTGTAAAAATTGATTTGTATTTGGTTGAGGAGTTTGGGAGGTAATCATGTTTTGATGACGTCATGTTGGTGGATAAACGATAAATATTTTAAAAATGATATAAAACAGAGTTTTAAAGTAAATTGCAAATGCAATTCACCAAAGATACAAAATGGCATTTTCTTTAAAATGGCAATCTTAGATTTTCAAAATTTTGGGCTTTGGACTCCAAAAATGTAAAAACAAGGATTTTTTTTGGAAAAATCCCCACAAAATAAAATTTTTCAAAGATGTTAGAACAACCGGAATGTGTGTGAGAAAACTGAGTATGGACAATACCCATACCAAATTTCAAAGCATATCTTTATTTTTGACTGAGTGATGGCTCCCTAAGTGTAAGAAACTGATGACGTCATTTTTTTAATAACTTTTTTGACTTTTTTGACAAGATACGAACAAATAATTACATTTTATGTATTTCTGAGCCAAAACTTGTCTAGGAACATGCCTTTTTATTTACATTTATCAATTTCTAATTTTGAGGTTTTCCGAAAAGCAAAATCGCTGTTCTGGACATGGTAAATCCGAGGTCATTCACTTGACCTGGAAGGTCACCCGTTGCTTGAAACATATAAATATCATACCGTTAGATTCCGCTCAGGACAGGTAACATTATGGTTCTTACTGCATTGCTCTAAGTTGCTAGGTTTGGAAGTTGGTCAGGCGAAGGTGGAAAATAATGCATTGGCGCGCAGCAGACGACGCACTTTCTATGCATAGAGCGCGAAGATATTACCGCGGTGCGCAGGCGCAGATAGCGATGCCCGCTGCCACCTACCGGCCGTTCCGGACAACGCGCAGCGGGCGCCATTGTGTTGATCTGGCTGCACAGGAAGACATAAAGACAAAAGAAAAGTGCAACAAAGAGCCTCTTGGGCCCATCCGAGGTTGCACCCCACCCCACCCACACCCACCCCCACCCCCCCTCCACCAGTCTCGCCCCTTCAAATCACCTTACTCTACCTGCATAAAAGAAGGCTAATCCCACGAGTATTTATGAACTAATCCCTTCTCTGTAAAGTATTTATCTAATCTAATTTTGAAGGAAGCAAGTGTCACTGCATCAGCGACATCCCCTGGTAGCATATTCCAATGTCCTACAACCCTTCTACTGAAAAATGACTGTCGTAGCCTAGTCCTACTTTGTTTCATAATGAGTTTATGCTGATGACCTCTACCTCGATTTTCCCTATTGAACTCAAACATACCCTTTAAATATCCAGAATGCTGACTATTTACAAATTTGAAGACTTCAATTAGATCTCCTCTTAGCCTTCTATATCTAAGTGTGCCGCCGCCACCGCCACTTCCACCACCGCAGCTTCCGAGTGTGCCGCCGCCACCGCCACTTCCACCACCGCAACTGCCGGGCATTCCGCCGCCACCGCCACCGTTGATGCCACATTCTTCGCCACCGCGAGCTTTATCTTCAGGCAGTTTGAAGACTGTTCATGCTCGCAGTGACCTACTGAAGGCCATCCGAGACGGCATCTCCCTGCGCAAGGTGGACCTGGAACAGGTGGAAAGGGACAGCAGCTTTCCAAAAGCCAAGGCGGCGCACGTCGCTACCGTGGCCTCTATCTTGGCGCGCCGTGTGGCGATTGAGGTGTCCGACTCGGACTCAGACGCCGACTCGGACGATACAGAGTGGACTGGCACCTAGCGGAAGTGTCCTATTATCGATTATTTCTAAATAGACTAGATACCAGTGATTGACAATTGTACTCGTGAATGTTCTACTCATGTTTGTTTATCAAATGTCGATTTCTATGACAATTGCAATGCGAGTGAAATGAACCGACTAATTAATTATTTGTAATTAGCATCAAGTTTAATACACATCATGAATAGTGAAAACATACCCAATTTCTTTAATCTATCTTCATAAGGTAAACTACCAAGACAATTAACCATTTTTGTTGCCCTGGCAGCACACAACAGTGTTCGGCGACGATTCCGTTGGATTCCGCCCATTCCAGGTGCGTGGGCGTGGCACGTACGCCGAAAGTAACGAGTAACATACCCACCCTAGTGCCGCTCTCGGCAGAGATGGGTTGGTGTGATTTACACGTTACTAGGGTATCTCCGGCAGGGGACGCACGGTCGTGGCCGTAGGCTATGGTCGCTATGGTATTGTGGACCACGTCCGCCAGTGTTTCCCTGCTAACGTGGCTGCTGGACAGCGTCACGTCACCACTGTTTCGTGTCGCTGCGTGCTGATGCCTGGTGTGCTGTATTTGCATGATGTTGTGCTTTGCCTCGACGTTGGCATGTGTTGGGGCGCCATCTTGGTCAGCCCGGTACCATGTGCTGGGGGGTTGGTTTGCCACTGGGCGGCTGGAGCGCAGTCTGTCCTGAATACCGGCCTGTCAGCTGTGCTGCTGCGTATCCCGCAGTCCTGGCGGCGGCGCGCGTGCGCTTTCACTATGCCGGCGGCGGCCTACGCACACGCACTGCCGTGTCGTCCTTGCGTTATGCGGTCCGACAGCGGAGATAACCGCTGCCCCGGGATTTCTACAGCATATGCTTTACCCGCTCTGGCGGGGTCCACTGGCGGTGGTCGAGTTTTGTAGGATTTGAATGCGGTTGTAGTAACCGCTGCCCCGGTACTTCTACAACGTGAGCTTTACCCGCTCTGGCGGAGTCCACTGGAGGTGGACGGGCTTTGTAGAATTTGAATGCGGTTCTATTAACCGCTGCCCCGTGGGTCCTGCAGCGTATGCTCTACCCTCTCTGGCGGGTCCACTGGAGGTGGGCGAGCTTTGTTGGATTTGGGCCGCCGTCTGGGCTCTGTTTTGAGCTGGGCAACGCGTCGTGTCGTATGCCAATCCCCGCCGGACCCGTAAGTCCATTAGCGTGTGCGATTGAGCCTTGTCGGGGTGGGTCAGCGTCCGAGCGCCCCGGTAATCTCTGTCGTGAGATGGACACCGAGCTTCGTCTGCGCAGTCCCCGCCGCTGCCCCGCAGCCTGCTTCGTATGCTTTCCGCTCTGCGGTGGGCTTAGCTGAGCTGGGGCAGCGGATACTAAATTTGTGTCCCGTACAAACACCAGACACCAGCTATCGCCGGTTGCTCCCCGCTCTCCATCTAAATTTGGGCCTCTGGTTCCAGGAGAATGCTACTAGTACTGGGCGACAGCTACGCCTTCCACTTCCGGTCTCTTTGCGAGCCCGATGGCCGCGTTTGTGCAGTCGGTTGGCGCGGTGCCTGCCTGGCCGATGACGAATTTCGCCGTTGGGCTATTCGCCAGGTGCTGCTTTTAAAGCCGCGGCGGGTGCTGCTCGTCGTTGGCGGTAACGACCTGGCTCAGTCCGCGTTTCAACTGCGCCGTCTCATCGGCCAATTTCATGAGCTAGCGCTGGGCATCGAGGCCGCAGGTGCCGAACGCGTGCTGCTGTGCCCGATCCCGCCCCGGCTGCGTTTTCGGCCGGCCGACGCCTCGCTCGACCAATATCGGCTGCGACGGCGGCTGGCAAACCGCATCCTCAAAAGCAAGTTCCGCCGGCCGCCCATTTTGTGCCCGAAATTTAACCCTCCCGCTGGGTTTCTGGGTCGGGATGGCGTTCATCCCTCGGAGGCGGGTTGGAAGCGTGTGTTGGCGTTGGTAACCGAATGTGCACGGTCTCTGTAAGCAGAGCAGGGGGCTTCCCTGTATACCATGTATGTATTGACAGTATCTGCCCTGATATTGATAATACATGGTTAGGTGTAACCACACGTGTTTTTGTTGTGTTCTCGGCGGAGGCATGCCGAAGGCTGCTCCTACGGCTGGGCGTGCGCGCGCCCGCTCACACCGCGCTGCCGTCACCGCCGCCGCGCGCCCGGGGACGCAAGCGAGACCGGCCGCGGCGACACGGCCGACCGCCGGCCGTGGTCGCGGCCGCGGTACGACGACACCAGCCGCGGCGGCCGAGCCTGGCGGCCGTGGCGACTCCGGCAGCGGCGAGACCATCGCCGTCACCAACGAGCAGCTGCGCAGCATCGTCGGCGAGATGGTCCAGTCCGCCATGGCCTCGGCGGCGCCTGCCGCCCGCCATGACGCGCCGGTGTCGGCAACAGCGCCGGCGTCGACTTCGCCATCAGCAGCATCGACATCGACGGCAGCGGCAGTGGACAACCGCGCCACCTCGACGCCAGTGGAGATGGCCACTACATCAGGTAGTAGCAGCGACACTATGTTCCGTAGTCCCACTGGCGACCTCCACGTGTCGGTCTCCACCTCTCTGCGGGCCCAAATAGTGTCTCACCGCTTCGTCGACCTCGGGCTACTGTTAGACTCGGCTGACCCGGCCGCGGAGGAGTCGAACACATTCCAGATAGTGGACGGGCGGCTGCGACCGACTCGATCCCCGCGTGCCATCACCTCGTTCTCCACCTGGTGTGTGGCCTTTCTCCGCTATTCGGGAGTGTACCTGCGCGCGCACCCCGCTGATGCCATCGGCCTGATGTCGCATATGCGCCAGGTGAGCTCCCTCACCTCGGCCGGACTTGGGCTGGCGTGGCGGGAGTTCGATGATAAGTTTCGCCGAGCGCGCGAGCTGGACAGCTCCCGTCATCACTGGGGTGCGACGGCGGCAAGCTCGCCGATCTGGCTGAGCGCCATTGCGCGCGGTATCGGAAGCGGCCGCACAGCCGAAGCGGCCGCACAGGCTGCGCGGTCAGCCACCGGCGTGGCGTCCTTTCGGCAGCCCTGCTGCTTTGGATTCAATAGCGCCGCCGGGTGTTCCCGGACCTCGTGCCAGTACGCTCACGTGTGCCGCGCGTGCAAGGGCTCTCACACCGTATCCCAGTGCTCTCGTCGGGCGCCTCAGGCGGGACCGCCGTCCTCCGGGCAGGGTGGCAAGCCCCGACGGAAATAGTGTCTCGGCCGGTGACCTACCGATCGCGGCGAGCGTGCCGCCCACCGTGCTCGCGCGCCTGCTGGCCGGTTATGACAAAGTCCACACACAGCGTCTTGTGTCCGGTTTCACCAATGGTTTCTCTACGGGGTGTACGAATATCCCTCCAGGTCATGCCTCTGCCAACCTCCCGTCCTGCCAACAGGCGCCCGAGGCAATTGACGATTACATCGCCGCGGAGCAGCGGGCTGGTCGCATTGCGGGCCCGTTCGGTAAGGAGTGTTCCTGGATCTATAAAATTTCCCCCATTGGACTCATTCCCAAAAAGACCCCTGGCACCTTTAGGGTGATACATCATCTTTCGTATCCGGCAGGCTCATCCGTCAACGATCATATTCCTCGGCACTGCACGGCAGTGCAATACGGATCCCTGGACGAAGCTATCCGGCTCCTGTCAGTCGTTTCAAATCCCTATTTGGCCAAAACTGACATCGCATACGCGTTCCGCCTGATACCCATTCGGCCGTCCGAGTCCACTATGCTCGGATTCCGCTGGCGCGGAGCGACATACGTTGACATGGCACTGCCAATGGGCTGTGCAAGCAGCTCCCAGACTTTTCAACTGTTCAGCGACGCACTGGTCTGGATCGCACAGAACCGGTTCCAGGTGGGTCCCGCCGTAAGCGTCCTGGACGACTTCCTGTTCATCGGTAATTCCCAGGCGGAATGTCAGCGGTCACTCGATGGGTTTCGAGCCATGTGCCAGGCCCTCCACGTTCCACTCCGCCCTGACAAGACGGTCGAGCCATGCCGCTCTCTCCAGTTTCTCGGCGTGGTGGTGGATGTCGCCAGTCAGGAGCTCCGTCTGCCGCCAGACAAAGTCCAAAAAACCCGCGAGGCCGTCGCTCTCCTTCTTCCACGTCGGAAAGCCCCCCTCCGGCAGTTGCAATCCTGCATTGGTCTGCTCAACTTTGCCTGTGTAGCGGTGCCACTGGGGCGGCCGTTTCTTCGGCGCCTGTCCGACCTGTGTCGCGGCGTCCGGCGCCCCGGTCACCGCGTCACCATCAACCGAGCGGCTCGGCTCGATCTGCGCGCCTGGTTAGTGTTCCTGACGTCGTTTAACGGTCGATCAATGCTGGACGGCCGACGGTGGCACAGTGAGCCGGGAATTCTCCTGGAAACAGACGCTGCCGGCAACGTCTGCGTCGGTGCCGTGTGCGGCTCGGCGTGGCTGTTCGGTACTTGGCCGTACTATCTCCGAAACGCTGACATATGTGTGCAGGAGCTAGTTGCCGTTGTCATCGCCGTGCGCGTTTGGCGGGTCCGCCTCACGAACCGCTGTGTGATTGTCCGCTGTGACAACTCGGCCGTAGTGGCGTGCATCACGTCGCAGTCGTCGCGATCGCCCGCGCTCATGCACTGGCTGCGTCAGTTGTTCGTAACCACGATGATGAATAACATTCTAGTTCGTGCTGTGCACACCCCCGGGGTTCTAAACGCGGCGGCTGACGCTCTCTCGCGCGGTCTGGTACAGGTTTTCCGGCAGCTACGGCCCACCGCCAACCGGACGCCCACGACCTGGGACTGGCGAGACTACAGCACGCCGGGGCCGTCTCGGCACTAGCCGACGCCGCTCTGGCGCGCTCGTCCACGCGAACATACAACGCCGTCTGGGAACGGCTGCGACTATTCCTTCTGCGCCCGCCAGGCACGCAGTTGTTTCCGGTATCAGTGTCAGAGCTGGCCGATTTCATTGGTTCACGGTACGATGCCGGGTGTGGATCGTCCACCATCGCCACGATCTCCTCCGCCGTCGCCTACGGCCACAAGATCCGAGGTCTGCCCGACCCCACGGTGGACTTCCGCATTCAGCAGCTCCTAACGGAAGCTCGCCGGCTGCGGCCTGGCCATGATGCTCGGCTGGCGCTCACCGTGTCAGAATTGGGTCGCCTCTGCTCTGCTCTTGCCACTACTTCCTTCTCGCCGGTGGAACGCGCCGCCTACCGCGCAATTTTCACCCTGGCCTTCTTCGCCCTACTGCGGCCCGGCGAAGTCGTGCGCAGTGGACAGCCGCAACACTACCTCCGGCTCGGAGGTGTCCAAATACGCGACGACCGGCTGACAGTCACTGTGCCCTCCTCGAAAACGTCCCTCGCCCCGTTCACGACGCAGCTCGTGGCGCGGCACGACCTCGCCGAGTATCCCGTGGCTGCCATGCGTGATTACTTGGCCGTGCGTGGCTCGGGACATCCGCAAGATGCACTCTTTATCAGCAATCGACGACTTCCTCTTACGGGCCGGGCTCTCACGGGCGCTCTGCGGCTCACTGGACGTCTGGCGGGCCTGAACTATGGGCGGCTCACTGGACACTGCCTTCGCATCAGCGGCGCCTCGCACGGTGCTGCGATCGGTCTGTCGGAACTGCAGCTCGGACAGGTCGGACGCTGGTCCTCGCAAGCCATGCGACGATACCTGCGACGCCCCGTGTCTCTCCTGCAAGCTACGCCCGCTGATGGCCGTGGCTAGTCGTCATGCCGCGGCAGCGTATCGGCCGTCCGCCTTCTGACTCCCCAGTTGGCGTCTCCGGCGGCTCAGGGCGCTGGTCCTCGCCTTGCGCGGAGGTGCCTGTGACGCCCGGTGGTTACCAAGCACCCCGGGCGCTGGTCTTTGCCATGCGCGGAGGTACCTGCGACGCCCGATGGTACCGAGACTTTCCTGGCGCTGGTCCTCGCCATGCGCGGAGGTGCCTGTGACGCCCGGTGGTTACCAAGCACTCCGGGAGCTGGTCCTCGCCATGCGCGGAGGTGCCTGTGACGCCAGTGGCACCGACTGTGTTATTATCTGTATGTAACGTGTGTAAAATCGATCTCGTATGTGCTCAGAAGCGATGTCGCGTGTTCGGGAGTGTTGGGGTATTGGGCATTTCCCTCACCCAAAGAGCATTAGCAAAGTGAATACATAATCCCGAATCACTGTAATGTCTTTGCGAGCGCGATCATAGCAGAGAAATAATGCATTGGCGCGCAGCAGACGACGCACTTTCTATGCATAGAGCGCGAAGATATTACCGCGGTGCGCAGGCGCAGATAGCGATGCCCGCTGCCACCTACCGGCCGTTCCGGACAACGCGCAGCGGGCGCCATTGTGTTGATCTGGCTGCACAGGAAGGCAGCACACAACAGTGTTTGCCATCCACCACCCCTCCGCCGCCAATTTCTAGTGTTTCTGTTTTGTATATCGGATGGATTATGTGTGTCATTGGGCATTTCCCTCACCCAAAGAGCATTAGCAAAGTGAATACATAATCCCGAATCACTGTAATGTCTTTGCGAGCGCGATCATAGCAGAGAAAATATATTATCAATCCATCATCATCAATCAATATATCGATATATTACAGCCAATCTGGCAAATTTCAAAGTTATAACAGATCCTTGTGTTGCCTTAATCAATACTTTTACATAAGGAATTCACAAGTTTTCCAAAACAATAAAGCCATGCAGAAGAAAAATACAATTGAAGCCATGGATAAGCCCCAGTATTCTGTGTTCAATTAACAGAAAGAATAAGCTATACATTTTTTAAAGTAGTGATAAGCATGCAGGGGCGCAGGAACTATGTTTAAGTTGGGGGGGGGGGGGGCAGAGACGTTCTGAAGTCGAGTATTTTCATGCAACGTCCATAGGCGTAATGTTAAAATCCAAAATGTTAGGGGGCGGCTGCCCCCCCCCCCCCCTGCCCCCCCCCCCCCCCCCTGTTCTTACGCCTATGTAAGCATGGCAATGAATATAGCAAATGTAGAAACATTCTTACAAAGGCAATGAAGGAGGCAAAACTATTATATTTTCAAAAGTCGTTTGAGGCTAGCAAAGAAAATGATGAAGAAACATGGAAGTTACTTAGAGAAGCCATCAGCAAGGTGAATAGAACGCATGGCAAAATTAGTTATTGAATGAAATAAATGTAATTAATTATTAATTATTTTGTATTAGTAAATGTATTATTTATATTTCGTGCATTCTGTAGGTTTCAGCACAGAGAGCAGAGGCAGTCATTTTTCCATACTGTCTCAGCCCTCCGTGTTATATAATTAATTAAATAGATTGCAGCTAGGAAACAGTCCACCTTTAAAAAATATCAGAAATGATTGAGAGAAGCTAGAAATGAATCATAATGTTACTAGTAAGCCATACAAATATATATGAGCGCGGAAAAATCAAATTATAATGTCAGTTATTTGGTTTCAATTCAGATGTTTTCCTCTTAATGGAGATAATTAATGCGAAATCAGGACATCTGCGCGTGCGTGACGTATAATTTCCCGAAGAGCATTGCTGAGAAAAGTGTTTACGAGCGAGCGCTTCGCGCTCGCTCGTCTTTCCGTGGTGTATGGGAGAAAAAATATGATTATGAGCGGACCGGCCCGGCCTGGCCCGACCCGACCCGACCCGACCCGTGGCGACGCTTTTGAGAAGCAACCGCACCTCCGATTGACAAGCGGACTTCTTTCCTGATCAGCCCCATCTAAACTACCCTGTTTGAGACCAGTGCCGACTCATGTGGGTAACTACCACTGTGCGTGGCGCGTGCCGCGTGAGGGGTGTTGAAAAGTATTTTCTCGCAATAACTCCGCAACGGCTGGGCAGATTATGTGAACATTTCGTGTGTGGTTAGGTACTCCTCAGTCGCCACATTAACACAACTCAGGGGTGGGGTGACTCTGCACGTGCGCACGTGCACACTCCTATTTTGTATCTCAGGAACGACTGAGCCGATTGTGTTCGAATTTGGTGCGTGGTTAGGGACCTCTCAGCCGCTGCCTTTCCACAAGTCAGGGGTGGGATGGCTCTGCACGTGCGCACGTGCACACCCCTATTCTATATCTCTGGACGGCTGGGCCGATTGTGTTCAAATTTGTTGTGTGGTTAGGGACTTCTCAGCCCCAACTTTCCCACAAGTCAAAGGTGGGTGCCTCTGCTGCTGCAGAGCACGTGCGCCGGGCTCTGTACGTGCGCACGTGCGCACCTTTTTTTGTATCTCAGAAACTACTCGCCCGATCAAGTTGAAATTCCTCATACATTTCCCTCGCGCTCGCTCGTTCATCGCCAACTACGGCGCCTTACTGGTTATAGACGATTTTAGCGATATATCTCAAAGTTCATTTGTGAAAATGAAGGGAATAAGGTACTAAAACAGCAAGTTCTTGTCCAGCGCTATATATTTCAATGTTTATAATAATTGTTTCTCAAGCCATACGTCATAATCATACGTCAAATCAGCTAATCAGCGTCCCGGTTTATAGGACCCCGGTAAGTAAATTTTAATTAATTAAAGGGTTTCTATGAAGATGTGAAAGCTTCTCAAGACCATTTTCGAGCATGGACTACAACTTGGCTATCTCAACTCAAAACCCCCTGTTAAAGGTGAACTATTTCCTTTAAAGGGAATATTGACCTTTTGGTTTATTTTCTGCACTATTTTATGTTGATTATTTTGGAAGAAGTGGTTATTATATTGATTTGTATTATATACAGCCCGAGACAAAACTATACAAAACTCCGAATGTTGAAAATAAATGAACCACTTAATACACAATACATATAATCAGACTTGTCAACGATTCAATTTGAATCGACTACTTTTGATTGAATCATTCTTGTTTCGAATGAATCACTCATGAATCAATTCACCTCATGCGCAAACCTGTTGTGAGTCACTGATTGAATCATTCATACAGAGAAAATAGGCTGATTAAATCATGCATTGCTCAAAGAATCATTCGTTTTTGGTCGAACACTGTCCTATCCAAAAAATATGTCAGTGGCCTCGCATTCATCTGTGCCCCGTGGACAAACCAGGCAATTAATGGCCAATTATATGAGCTCTGTGTCCTGAGCTGTGGCCTGTAATTAAACCATGCGTGACGAAAGTGAGGCTTTGTGTCCAACTCCAGTTGGCACAAAGCCACTGTTCAATCAGCCCTAACTAGGTACCATGGTACTGGTAGGGTCAGAGGTAGGTACCCAAGTATTTAGATAAGGTAACTAACTCATACTTTGGTTCATAAACTACACAGTTCACACACACCTTTTTCACACGAAAAATTATCAAAAGGTACCCACCTTTTCCTCATTTCTAGGCCATACCATATCAAAAACTAAATCATAAACAAACATTTGCATGACCTCCGCATGTTCCAAATATCACCGTCGCATCTGCGCCGCCTTATTCCACATCATGCTTTATAAAAAATACCGAATGCAAAATAAAAATAAATGTTCTATTCACCTAAAAAAGTGAAACGTAAAGTCATTAATGCTTTTGGAACTTGGCATTTGCAATTATAATAAATATTATAAATATCATTTTATAATCAAAATAAACAACCTATTTCCCATTTTAGCAGATGTACTGCAATTGGCGTTGTGCCCTCTTTGCCGCCGCGCCACTTTCGCCCACGGCCGCCGACTGCTTTTATCTAAGTAACCTAACTATTTTCATAATTCAATAACAACATTCAATGACGTCATTGAAATTTATACAAGTGTCTTGAATGTCTGCAAACTGCAAAGAGAGCTGTCTGGAATTAAGGATAGTTATCCACATTGCGAGTCGCTGTGAATGAATCATTCATGAGACACTCATATGAGCCGTGAGTCACGGTGAATCGACTCACCATGACCAGTGTTAATGTTGAGTGATTGAATCATGATTGAATCCTTCATTATGGTAAAGTTGAGTGATTGAATCATGATTGAATCATTCATTATGGTAATGCTGAGTGATTGAATCATGATTGGATCATTCATTATGTTCCGTGAATCACTGTGAATCGACTCATGACAAATATGAATAATTGACAAGTCTGCATATAATACATAATAATACATATACTACACATAATACACATAAATGAACACTGAATTGTTTTTTTTTTAAATTGAGGGTTGCAAGTTGCAACCACTAACTAGACCGACGTTGGGTGTATGAGTTAACTGCTAATTTGGATACCATTTTATTCAATGTTTGTTGACTGTGAAGGATATTAGGGAATACTAATAATAGACAGACTGCCAGAAGTATTTTCTAAACCATTTTGTAAAAAAAAATATACTAGATTTTGGTGGGAACCGAAATTCGTTACCAAGTACTTGAGAGTACCGGTTGTTAACAGTGTGGATCTCTTGTCAACTTTAACATGAAATATATTTCGGTATGAATTTGTGTATAATGCAATATGTGATCAATTTGCAATATAATTTGGTCTCGTCTGTCATTTCAAGTCATAACTCCAATTTTGTGGGAAAATTTACATATGTATTTATCTCTAAGCTTTCTGGCTACCTCATCATCTTCCTCCTCTCCCCGCTCCCCCGCTCCCCCGCTCCCCCGCTTCCCCGCTTCCCCGCTCCCCCGCTCCCCCGCTCCCCCGCTCCCCCGCTCCCCCGCTCCCCCGCTCCCCCGCTCCCCCGCTCCCCCGCTCCCCCGCTCCCCCGCTCCCCCGCTCCCCCGCTCCCCCGCTCCCCCGCTCCCCCGCTCCCCCGCTCCCCCGCTCCCCGCTCCCCGCTCCCCGCTCCCCGCTCCCCGCTCCCCGCTCCCCGCTCCCCGCTCCCCGCTCCCCGCTCCCCGCTCCCCGCTCCCCGCTCCCCGCTCCCCGCTCCCCGCTCCCCGCTCCCCGCTCCCCGCTCCCCGCTCCCCGCTCCCCGCTCCCCGCTCCCCGCTCCCCGCTCCCCGCTCCCCGCTCCCTGCTCCCCCGCTCCCCCGCTCCCCCGTCTAAAATGACCAACGTCACGCATGTGCACACATCGCTCAAGCTGGTGGCCGCCCATCACGTACACGGCAAGATGAGGTGATGAGCGCGAGGTAAAAGTGATCGTGCACTTAGCTGGGTTGAGTTTCAGACGCCAGGTTGTGAACTACAAACTGAGGCGGTCTAAGTCGGCCTGGATGGAATGAGCGTCCTCTGGGGAGCTAATTCGATTGCAAATTTTGACATCGTCCGCATATTGACAGACACGATGTTTGTATGTGATTCGGAAGGTCAGCGGCGTAACCAGTGAAGAGGATTGGGCCTAAAATCCTGCCTTCAGGGACTCCGGTTAGTACCGGGACCCAGTTGGAATGCTTCCTATCGAGAATGACTCGCTGGGATCGCTGGCTTAGGTAAGACTAAATCCAGCTGAGTGAAAGTCCTGTGATATTAAAAGAGCACTTGTAAGAACTTGTGCAAAAGAAGCCTGTGGCTCATACTCGTAAAAGCGGAAGAATTATCAGTATAGATGGCGTCTGCTTGCAATCCCCTTTGTCAGTGAGGTCCAGCAGTGTTCCAGAAAACAAGTCAAGTTGCTAACGCATTAGCGTTTCAGAAGAAAACCATGCTGAGAAGAAGGCAGTGCAGGAAGGCATGCTTGAAGCAGGCTCTTACACACCACCTTCTCTATAATTTTAGAGCAAAGTGCTAGCAATGCAGCTGGTCTGTAGCTGTCTGGAAACTTTTTACACATTAAAAAAAAAAAACAGGAATGACGTTGGCCCGCTTCCAAGTTGACGGAAACACCCCGGAGCGCTCTAACAATCGACATATGATGTCGAGAGGGATCGCAAACTCATCCGCACATTCGCACTCCGGTCACCGAGGCCGTCGGAGCCGCAGGCCTTGTGTGAGCTTAGCTCACGCAGGCGCAGTACTACACGGCCAGGTAGGACATTAAAAGCAAACAATCCTGGGGCGTTAACCCGCGAGTTACTGGGGTATATTTCATAACGCGACTTACTGGGGGGGCTATTTTTTGCCCCCCCCCCCTCGGATCTCCGGAACTACTGGACCGAATGTAAAAATTCAAACGGCATTCAATAGCCCTGAGAAATGTATCGAGTGAAACATAATATTGTCGACCTTGAGGTCATAGATGACGTCACAGGTCAGGTCAAGTACAAAATGTTTGACCGTGTCAAAAGGTCTCGATGGATGGAATTGTCGCGCAAAATTGCGATATTAAACGCATAAGCTGTCGATAAATCGGTATGATTCGTGTGTATGACACTTCTAAGTACATTTCTAAGCTGTGTATGACCTTGGGTCAGGTCAAGGATATCCGAGGTCACGAGGTCAAACTGCAGATTACGGTTATTAGGCGTTGTAACACATGTTTATGGGTTTGTTTTTCGTCTAGAACGCGTAAAATGACCTTGAACATTGTTTGTTCTATATAAATAGAAGTAAAAAGAAAATGGAAATGTGTTTTTTATGCATAGTAATGCTGTGAGAGGTGGTCGATTTGTGTCATTTAAAGGTCATAACTCAGTCATTTTTGAAGATATCGACTTCAAATGTGGTACACATATTCACCGCACACGTCTAGATCACATATATTCCGGTTTTTGGATAATTCTGATTTTTTCTTGAACATTTTGTAATAACAAAACAAAAATGTATTTGGATTTCTCAAAATTTTGAATTTCATAAAAACTCAAAAATCTGAGATAGCAGTTTAATAGCCCGGTCTATTGTCATTAATTTGATTTAGGACAATTAAATTTATCTCAAACATCGTACCTTTGACAGCGTTTTCCGCAAACTTTTTTTTGCAACAAAAACCGAAGAACATGACGTCCCTCTGACGTCATTCTCGGTTGATCTATCATAACCTCATATTTTTCCTTTTTTTCAACATGTGTAGAATTGATGTGAGAGAAGGTACTGCAAGTTTGGTGACGATACCGATGTTTGTTTAGGAGTTATTGCAAAATAACAGGAGGGGGGGGGAAATAGCCCCCCCCCCTCCCCAGTAACTCGCGGGTTAAGAACGGGAGCGTCCGGCAATACATCGGTAAACGGAGCACTGAACTTTTTCGCGAAACATTCGTTATAGCAATTCGCCCTGGCCACCGCATATTTCTCCACCATGCCGTCGCACTCCAAAACGGGAGACAGGTGACCACTGGACTTCAAAGACTTAATAAAGGTCCAGGTTCTCCTTGAAGTCTTCCACAAGACCCATCACGTCAGTCACGATAACTAGCGTTAGCCTCGTGTTTAAATTCGGACCTAGCCCTGGCGTGCTCCTCTATGTTCGCAACGGAGGTATCTGCCTTCTTGCGCTTGTGGGCATGCTCCTTCTCACGCAGGAGATCGCGAACATGACGGCTAAACCACGGTGGGAATTTCTGGCATAGTTCTGTCATCGGTATGTGATCGTTAACAGCAGCGAACACAAAATAATAAAATAACTGAACGGCGGAGTCAACATCCATACACTCTAAAATAGTCCAATCCAATCCAACCGAGCGCAGGCCGTCGGGCCTGACGCACAGCAGCACAACCTGCACGCTTGTAGTTTTACACTTTCGATCGTAAAGCACGAAGCATCGGGCCTGTGTTGATCTCAAAACGCGTAACGACCAGCAGGTGATCGGAAGTGAACAGTCGGTCGTGTATCTCAGACATCACACTAGGGGTGGTAAAAACGCGTCAAGTGGCGCCCACCTACCCTGGTATGGGAAAATTCGGCCCCCAGGAATAAGTACCGCGGCATGCACTGGCTGATCCAGCCTCTCACCGTGGGGGCATCTTTTTGTGGTAAAAAGATACCCCCATTTTTTTGTATCCGCTGATGTGGGCCGGTCGCCTTGTTTTGGTATTCGAGCTTAATAAATTCACTTTTCAAATTCACAAAAAAAATATTTTGTGGATTTTAAAAAAAAACTATTTTGGGGGGTCAAAAACACAAAATTTCGAAAATCCGAGATCGTCATATGGAAGAGAATGTCATTTCCTTTCTCTTGACATTTTGTATTTGCAATTTGCTTCAAAACTCTATTTTTACGATTGTTCAAACTTGATCGTTTTTCACACTGTCCCTTATCTTATTTTTCTTCACATAGTTCAATAAGTTGAGAGAAGTGGGGTACCACCCAGCTTTGGCATACCACTCCAGACCAAACATTGCAATGTCAATGCATGAAGTAAGAATGTTAGGAATGCCTCTCCAAACTCCAAAGTGATTGCTAGGTGCTTATATTGTCATAAATCTACCAATTAATGAAATTCCACATGTTCATATGTATGGGTAAATAATGATATTTGTAAATCATGCTTATAGGGTTATAATCTTCGGACACATCCTAACCTCAGACTTTGCATGCTATCAGACTAGAGTACAGACAATACAGATGCAAAGTGTGTTAGTGAGTTTGTATTGCTTACATTCTGATAGCATGACAAGTCTGAGGTTAGGATATGTCCGGGGTTACATCAGTTGACGGCATTGTTTCAATTATGTTTTTGTTTTGCCCTAATTACTTACTTGATGGGTTATGCTAGAGCACTACCTGTCACTTAACCAATAATGAGTTGAATTATATCAGTCCAGTGAAATAATAGTTTTTTCTTCTTCTTCTTCACATGATAGCTGAACTATATTTTGCCATGGATATTTCGGAATTAACTAGTTTTTCTCAGATCACCTCATAACACATTACTGAACTTTGTGCGGCTGCTATGTATAAATATGGGTATGCTTCTGCAATCTGCATCCTACTTTTTGCAATGCAATGCTGCCTGAAATGTGTTTAACAACTGTGAGCAAACTATTTAATTATATCAACTTATGTCATATTCCTTACAATCTTGAGTTGAACTGTGAACTGGATCACTATGCTTGCTGAATTGTGTAGATCTTGGTTATAAGTATTATGAAATTGATGAATTATGTTCCAAAACGAAAAATGTTGACAGGAAACTAGTTTGTATGTGGTTATGCTAACATTGAAAAATATTGAAATTGAATTATATCAACTTATGACATATTCCTTACAATCTTGATGAGGCGTTTCACCCTCCGGATGATCACTTATTTTTGTAGCTACATGAGTAAAATTCAGATATATTTTCCTTTTTTATTTTTGTTACCTCTTCACATGTTTTTTCGGCAGCGTTGTTACCTCTCTGCATGTATTCAAAATGTAATTTCAGAACACTGCGTCACTGGCCGGAGGGGCGCTGGCACGGGCCGGAGAGGCGCCGTCTAATGCAGAGGACGCACTCACTGGCCGGAGCGCCGTCACTGGCCGGGAGAGCGTCCTCACTGGCCGGAGTTGCGCCGTCACTGGCCAGAGGGGCATCGTGACTGATGGGAGGGGCACCAGCTTTGCATGGGCGCCTCGGGTCCAAAGGACCAGGTCATGACCTGCATGACCTGATAATCGGTACGCCACTGTCCCTAAGTATGATGGGTCTTGACTTTGTATTCGACATCTCTAAATAGGCGTAGAGCGTCTGGGGCTATTTTCGATCTGCATCGATTCCTAGAACCAACGTAAGTTAAAAAACGTCGCGTTTTGGCGCCAAAGTTTATAGCGCTGAATAGCGTGCGTGGTACGCATTTCGAAAGTATTTGAGGAATTGTGACTGGGACTTGGGTATCGTTGTTTTCCTTGTTCCTGTAAACATGCAGCCAAATAAAATTCACACTTTGTGAATGTGTAGGTAAAGTGAATATTGTTCACTATCAAGGTCATTTTAAATTACTATAGCTTGGGATGGCTACTTTGGCCTCGGGTCATATCCAGACTAAAATAATTGCAGGTAACAATTTTAAATCTGACACCCATTTTGCACCATGCTTAGGTACCTATCCCGGTGCATTTTATGGGTGCTATGAGTAGAGGTCTCACAATTTTTAGCATTTCCAACTAGTGAACTAATCAAGATCAGACTCAGCATGAACTCAGCTACAAAAATGTTTGAAAGTAACAGAAGAGGTAAAATTGGGGTTGTCTAGGTTTTTTGCCACTGGCGGATCCAAAGGGTGTGGGACATTAGGGGGAAATGCCCCCCCCCCCCCCCCCTCCCCCACAGGAACATGGTGGGCATTCAATACAAGGATGTCCCCCGCCCCGCGTGTTCCTGCATTGGCTGTAAGAAGTGATAATTAAGAAGAAGAAAAAACCTCCGGTCAATGACTTTCGCTCTGAAGACCCGACACCACCCCCTCCCCCCCCCCCCCCCCCCCCCCCCCCCCACACACACACCGTTCAATGACTTCTCGCGCTGACGACCCGACTCCACCCCCCCCCCCCCCTCTGGTCAACAACTTTTCGCTGATGAAGCGGAGCAAAATTTTAGCCACCCCCACCCCCATTCTCGAACCCCAGATCCGCCCGTGTACTCACCCCACCCCACCCGCAGCAGCCCTCGTAGAAAACGGCTATCAGCTGAGCTAATTGCGAGCCACGCAGAGGCGGTGCCAAGGGGAAGGACTATCGACTTAGTCTCAGGACGCAAGACACAATATTGCTTACATTTTGGCGCAATGAAGGGAGACGGGAGGCTCAAATAGTCTTAATCTGGCCTGCGCAGTGCATTGTTGCACCTGCTCATAATTTTCGGCGCTGTAGTGGACGTCATTTTCGAGATATTGCAATATGTATTATATGACACTATAACCTACCACACAGTATGAAGGGGGTGTACCTCGCGGAAGGGGGTATGAATGGGGGGGGGGGGGGTCCTCGCGGAAGTGGAAGAGTGGACTCGATGAATAGGGTCTTTTTGGTTCGCCTTCCACAACTGTTAAACTCTCTCACACACAGCAGCCCTCAGACCGATTTATTTATACCGGCCCGTGCTCTTAGATCAAACATCGCGAAGTTCGCTGATAGTCAGGGCACATACTAATGCTAGACGTCGCTGGTGTAGCATTCTTCTGTGATTAGTTACTGGCTTTAAATTACATGTCTGTTTATTTTTAGGCCAATTGCCCGTACCTGCGCTTATGTATACGTTTATGTTTACTCTAACCAGCGCTTTTAAACACTATCGTCAATATTTTACGCTACTGTTTTTTATGTACAGTATACTCCTGTTTGTGTCTTATCATCCAATGCGAACCCGTGTCTCGTGTACAATCGCTTAATTTGTGTATGTATGAATTGTCTGTTGCATGACTGCAACCCGTAAGTGGGCTCTGTGCCTGTGGTTCTTTTGTCTTTTGGCTCTGGGCCTGTGGTTCTTTTGTCTTTTGGCTCTGGGCCTGTGGTTCTTTTGTCTTTTGGCTCTGGGCCTGTGGTTCTTTTGTCTTTTGACTCTGGGCCTGTGGTTCTTTTGTCTTTTGGCTCTGGGCCTGTGGTTCTTTTGTCTTTTGCCTCTGGGCCTGTGGTTCTTTTGTATTTTGGCTCTGGGTCTGTGGTTCTTTTGTATTTTGTCTCTGTGCCTGTGGTTCTTTTGTCTTTTGGCTCTGGGCCTGTGGTTCTTTTGTCTTTTGGCTCTGGGCCTGTGGTTCTTTTGTCTTTTGGCTCTGGGCCTGTGGTTCTTTTGTCTTTTGGCTCTGGGCCTGTGGTTCTTTTGTCTTTTGGCTCTGGGCCTGTGGTTCTTTTTGTCGCTTAATACACAATACACCCGGTATCTGCGATTATCTCGATCTCGCAGTGCGAACAAAAATGTTGCGGAACCAGTTACCGATTCAATTGCCCGCCAATGGTCACTGTGCAGCCACCTTTATTATATGTGTATGTGTTATGTGTTGCTGGTGCTCAGTGCTCCCCACCCCTCCCCCTACCCCTCCACGGTGTGCAGTTGGGCACGTCACAACAGCAGTAGCCGCAGTTGCAGTCATGGACATCGTATTACTTCCAGCCGTCGATGGTAGAACGCACGAATCCTTTGACCAAAGTTACTCTACTGATACATCTCTGGTTCGCATTGCGTCTGCCCATAGGTTTCCAAAACTTTGTCACCGGCTAACTTTAGAAAGCTGAGGCGACTAATTGGCCGGGCTTAATTACCCCTTGATGACGGCGGCCAGAAAGACGCGACCACTTTCTTACGCACTGAATTCTGAAAAACGCAGCGCGGCTGACAGATTCAGCTGAGTCTCGTTACGGGCTCCCCGCTTTGATCTCCCCTCTGCTGCGTCGCGGGTGGGCGGCCTCTCCAGTAATACTGCGCCGCACCACACGGCCACCGCCCGGCAACCGGTCTGCAGGGCGCAGGGCGCCGCCGTCTTTTCAGACATCGATTGCTGTCGTTGCTTGTTGGGGCTTTGGAGGGTTTCAAAGTGAATGTTGAGCGATAGAGTGATTTGTCGTCGATGTTTGTATATAATTCCGTGTCAGGTTTCAGGTAGGTATATTTTAGCGGCAGTGTGCCTGTGGACGATCTGAAAACAGCTAAAGCACAGGTCCCAGCACACGTCTGTCAGGTGAGACACATTAACATACTGGACATCTCACTCTGTTTTGGCTCACAAAACGGCGTACCGCAGTAGCATCTGCGAGGCCAGATGCCATTCACACTATTCAGCTTAGCAGCGCAGCATCACAATCAATCAATACACTAGTAAAACCACACACTCATTAGCAATGATCACGAAATACCAGGTGAACCGATCGACAGATGTGCATTGCACTTTTTCGATACATCCTTTCCTTACACATTTATGTTCCGCATTGCACATAATAGTCAAAAGTAGTAGCCTGATTTTGCACTTAAAGTTATGCGCATCGATATTTTGTTTGGAAGGTTTTGCGACCGAACTTAGATTTACGATGCAACACTGTACTATTT
>JAXIVJ010005299.1:0-70000 GCA_036785665.1 Chirona hameri | reverse complement strand
GCGGATCGTGCGTCGATGGAGAGCGGTATATCTGTCCGCGCCGAGCGGCGGCCGGCCGTGGTGCGCCGCGCCGTGTCGCTCAACGACACAGCACTCGAACCGCTCTGCGCCGCCACGTTCGCGCACTGGTCCAACCACAAGTACAGCCTGCTGAACGGCGTGCTGGCCGGCATCGCACCGCCGCCGCAGACGGTGCGCGGCGTGAACGGCGCACTGGCGCGCCGCCCGCCGCCCGGGGAGCAGTGTCGCCGGTGCGCCGGACCGCCGCTGTGCGTAGTGCGCGCAGATGTCTCCGGCAGCGTGGCCGACGGGCTGGACGGGACGCACCTGTTCGGAAACCGGCCCTGGCCAGACTCGGACTATGACTATATGCTGCAGCTGGACGGCGACGCGGTGGTGGTGGCGGCCGAGGAAGGCGACGCTAGCGATGGTGCTAGTGACGGCGACGGCGACGGCGACGGCGACGGTGACGGCGACGGCGACGGCGACGGCGACGGCGACGGCGACGGCGACGGCGACGGTGACGGTGACGGCGACGGCGACGGTGACGGTGACGGTGACGGTGACGGTGACGGTGACGGTGACGGTGACGGTGACGGTGACGGTGACGGTGACGGTGACGGTGAGTTTAGTGACCATACCGGTGTTTTGCCAACTGTCACTGGCTGCGACGGCAGTACCGATGCTGGCAGCGCCAGAGTGAGTGATGTTCCTGCTCCGGACAACACGGTGAGCATTGAAGAGGAGGACCTCAGCGACGCGAGCAGCCTCTCCACCTCACCCCAGGCCCAGACCAGCCTCCCCGCCTACCTGGCGGTGCCGAATCGGCGACACCCTGGCTTCTTCCTGGTGGTGCGCCGGCGGACGGGCGGCTGCCGACACCGGCGGCCGCTGCCGCTGCCCGCTGGTGACGTGCGGGACGCGCTGGCGGCGGCGGTGCGGGCCAGCGGGCCGCAGCCGGTCAGTCAGCACGGCCCGGCCGTGACCCGCCACCACGACTGGTTCGCCGTCGACCTGGTGCCGTGTCTGCGGGCGGCGGACGGCGGCGGCGGCTGGCTGGCGGAGTTGCGCGCCCGGCCCCGGCTGGCCGGCTGGCCGTCGGCTGCCCTGCTGCGGCGGCTGACCGCTGATCTCCAACTGGTGCCCGTCGGACCGGCGCCCGACGACCGCCGGCTCTGGCGCGTGTCCTTCTCCCGTCCCGAGGCGGAGCTGGCGCGCTCGCTGCCGATCCGCGCCCGCTTCTGTCTGATGCTGCTGCGCGGCGTGCGGGGCCGCTGCCGTGTCGACGTGCCCCTGCTCAGCTCCTACCTGCTGAAGACGTGCACGTTCTGGCTGTGCGAGCGGCGGCCGGAGCTGGCCTGGAGCGACACGCTCGGCTCGATGCACGCGGTGCTGGCGCTGCTGGAGCAGGCGACGGCCGCCGACCGCCTGCCCTGCTTCCTCTGGCCGGCCGTGAACGTGCTGCGACAGCCGACACCGGCGCGCCGCCGCCAGCTGCTACGAGACGTGCGCTACCTGCGACTGCGACTGCCGCGAGACCTGCCCGCCGTGCTGAGGGACTTCACCTGACGAAGGGGCCGGGGACGGGGCCGGGACTGGGGACGGTACCCGGCTCCGGGACCGGGGACGGGGACGGTACCCGGCTCCCGTCTATGCCGGTCCTGCTGACGACAATATTTATGGTGTGGTGGGAATGAGATGTGTATTGGAATTGCAAAATGCTTATTTTTTTCGGAACGGAGTATGGTGGACGGAGGATGGTGACTACTAGAGCCCTTTATGGAACACATTTTCAGCCCCCCCCCCCCCATCCCGTTCCAGCCCATTCAGCCAGACCCAAACCCGTTCGAATCCGAATTCATAATTGATGGGGCTCCCGTTCTCACCCGTTTCGGCATATTTCACTTTGTGTGGTGCTAAAAAATTATGTGGTCTCTCCCAAACCCGTTCCAACCAGTTACATTTCCAAAAATGGACCCGTCCCCACCCATTTCCATCCCGTTCCATGGGTTCCATGGGGATTCCCATTCTATGAAGGGCTCTAGTGACTACTATATAGCTGCATCATATAGCTGCATATTATAGCTGCAATTATCCAACTGCAACCATCACTATATCAGTGGTGACCACACACTGCGCATTCAGCCGATACATCACTACATCAGTGGTGACCACACACTGCGCATTCAGCCGATACCATCACTATGTCAGTGGTGACCACACACTGCGCATTCAGCCGATACCATCACTATATCAGTGGTGACCACACACTGCGCATTCAGCCGATACCATCACTATATCAGTGGTGACCACACACTGCGCATTCAGCCGATACCATCACTATATCAGTGGTGACCTTCACTATGTCAGTGGTGACCACACACTGCGCATTCAGCCGATACCATCACTATATCAGTGGTGACCACACACTGCGCATTCAGCCGATACCATCACTATATCAGTGGTGACCACACACTGCGCATTCAGCCGATACCATCACTATATCAGTGGTGACCACACACTGCGCATTCAGCCGATACCATCACTATATCAGTGGTGACCTTCACTATGTCAGCGGTGACCACACACTGCGCATTCAGCCGATACCATCACTATGTCAGTGGTGACCACACACTGCGCATTCAGCCGATACCATCACTATGTCAGTGGTGACCTTCACTATGTCAGTGGTGACCACACACTGTGCATTCAGCCGATACCATCACTATGTCAGTGGTGACCTTCACTATGTCAGTGGTGACCACACACTGCGCATTCAGCCGATACCATCACTATGTCAGTGGTGACCTTCACTATGTCACTGGTGACCACACACTGCGCATTCAGCCGATACCATCACTATATCAGTGGTGACCTTCACTATGTCAGTGGTGACCACACGCTGCGCATTCAGCCGATACCATCACTATGTCAGTGGTGACCACACACTGCGCATTCAGCCGATACCATCACTATGTCAGTGGTGACCACACACTGCGCATTCAGCCGATGCCATCACTATGTCAGTGGTGACCTTCACTATGTCAGTGGTGACCACACACTGCGCATTCAGCCGATACCATCACTATATCAGTGGTGACCTTCAATATGTCAGTGGTGACCACACACTGCGCATTCAGCCGATACCATCACTATATCAGTGGTGACCACACACTGCGCATTCAGCCGATACCATCACTATGTCAGTGGTGACCACACACTGCGCATTCAGCCGATACCATCACTATGCCAGTGGTGACCACACACTGCGCATTTAGCCGATACCATCACTATGTCAGTGGTGACCTTCACTATACCAGTGGTGACCACACACTGCGCATTCAGCCGATACCATCACTATATCAGTGGTGACCACACACTGCGCATTCAGCCGATACCATCACTATGTCAGTGGTGACCACACACTGCGCATTCAGCCGATACCATCACTATGTCAGTGGTTACCACACACTGCGCATTCAGCCGATACCATCACTATGTCAGTGGTGACCTTCACTATATCAGTGGTGACCACACACTGCGCATTCAGCCGATACCATCACTATGTCAGTGGTGACCACACACTGCGCATTCAGCCGATACCATCACTATGTCAGTGGTGACCTTCACTATATCAGTGGTGACCACACACTGCGCATTCAGTCGATACCATCACTATGTCAGTGGTGACCTTCACTATATCAGTGGTGACCACACACTGCGCATTCAGCCGATACCATCACTATGTCAGTGGTGACCTTCACTATGTCAGTGGTTACCACACACTGCGCATTCAGCCATGGATACCATCGACCATGGATTCAGGCTTAGTGGCCGAGTGGTATTGATGAATGACATTACTCTGCCTCTACAGCCGTGTCGTCATATACTCCCTGGGCAAGCTGTAGAAGGAAGTGTTTAATATCCAAAGGGGGCTTGTCACGATCTTTGCCGGCCCACGTTTTCTCTCCTGGCGACAGATGATGCATGCTCCTGATGTATGCATGATTCCCCATTGCCTCATCGTGCGAAGTGGGAATATATGTATTAGTGAGCGCATTGCATACTGACCGATATAGACTGTGTGTACTATGCGAGTCCGTTGTATACTTGGGCATGTTGCGATCTAATGTGCATGTTGACTGTCCATGGACAATATGACGTTCGTAGTCGGACAAAAGAATTTGTAGTGAATTCGTCCTATGAGGCGGATACATTCTGTATGTAAATGTATAAATGCTTGTAGACGGTTCTACACGTTAGAAAATAAAGAATACATGTAGTTAGTAGCCATCTGGAACATTTTTATTTTACCTTGGGCAACCTCTGGCATTCATAGTCTTCTTCAGTCTTGACGGTCGCTCACCACAGGTGTTTTGTTCTGACTTCTGACACATCATGCTACCACATTCCCTTGCGTTTTGACATCGCATCATGCTGTACTTAGATATTTATATTGCATATGTCAGATGTTGACGAAAAGTCATTATTTTTCCTCAGGGTTACTGGTGTAATTAATTATCAAATTTGTTATTTGTCTTACCTAATCTGTACAGGTTTTACCTAATCTGTACAGGTTTTACCTAATCTATACCTCAGCGAAGCCCGACAATAACAAATTTGATAATTAATTACATGTATATGTCATGTAGCTTCAAACAAAATGTATCTAATTTTGCTACGCTCGACACGTAAACGTGCTTTACACAATGCCACCATCAGGCACCCACACACTGGCGAGGTCATTCGGTTCCCCCGCTTGGGTCGGCGTGAGAGACCTCGACGATAAATTACGGAAGTCACGTGGTCGTAAAGCCCCAATACCACCACCACCACCACCCAGGCACCCACAAATAAATGGGTATGAGGCAGCTTGCTTCATATTTACACGACTAATTCCTGCAGATTTGAAGTCGGTGACACGTGCAATGGCTGCTATGCCATTGCAATAGGATAGAACTGGCGAGTCAATGAGGTATGCTCCTTTATAGTGGATGTAATGTTGCTGGTTTGATGTACTCGTCGCAGTCACTGGTTAGATACCAATTCCTGAAAAGACACGTACATCTGATTCTCTGACATCATTATGACACGCGGCTGCTGTCGCGCATTTTACCAAACAAATGTGGCTCATGTTTACCTACTATATTTGCTTTCGTTGTATCATGTCTGTCGCTACTCTAACACACACCTTACTTTAACGAGCTGCCATGGAGCGTAGCAGACCAGTTACGTCATGACCCGGTGTCCCACGTCAGCTGACGGCCTCCCTCCGTCCGTTTTAACGAGCTGCCATGGAGCGTAGCAGACCAGTTACGTCATGATCCTGAGTCCTACGTCAGCTGACGGCCTCCCTCCGTCCGTTTTAATGAGCTGCCATGGAGCGTAGCAGACCAGTTACGTCATGACCCGGTGTCCCACGTCAGCTGACGGCCTCCCTCCGCCTGTTCCAGCGGCGGCGGTGGTGCGGAGCTCGGCGGGCAGGTGAGCTGCGGAGCTCGGCGCCATGTATAGCTTCGAGGGCCAGTTCCGGCGGCGGCCGGAGGTGCGGCTGGGCGGCAACAGCGGCACAGAGCGCCGCGAGCAGGCCATCCAGCGCGCTCAGCAGGAGCGCAGCCGGCGAGCGCAGACGGAGCGCCACCAGCACTGCGCCGGCCGGCTGCAGGCGTTCGTGCGCGGCTGCCTGAGCCGCGCCCGGCTGCGGCGCCGGCTGCGAGACGAGTACGACATGCTGTGGGCGGCCGAGCGGGCGGCGCTGGCGGCGGCCGAGGCGCCCGACGCCGGCCTGGTGCGCCTGCTGGCCGCCCGGCTCTGCTGGTTCTACTGCGCCGAGGACGAGGAGGACTGGCGCCGCCTGGTGACTCTCAGCCAGCTGCTGCTGCGGCACGCGTCGCTCCGGGACGCGCTGGCCGCCAGTTTTCCATTCTGCCGACTGCTGCTGTTCTGTACTCAGAGTCTGAGCGGCAGCGGCGGCGGCCGGTCGCTGGCGGTTCCGCAGCGGCTGCTGGAGATGACGCTGGACGGCCCGGCCGCCGCGTTGCACCTGCAGCACCTGCTGGAGCGTGGCTACTTCTCTCATGTGCGCGCGCTGCTGGAGGCGCGCGTGCCGCCGCTGCAGGAGGACGCCGTTGCAGCCGCCGGTTGCCGCAGGCGGCGGCCGTGCTGCTGCTGCTGCAGCGGCCTTTGCAGCTGGCTGAACAGCCCGGACCGCTCTCTGACACCGTGCTCTCCGCGTTCGCCGCCTGCTTCCTGCAGCCGCGCTTCTCGTCTCAGGTGCGCCACTGGCTGCTACCGGCGCTGGCTGCCGAAGGCCGGTTTCCCGCTGGCTCGCTGTCTGCAGGTGCTGCCGCGCGCCGCCAGCGCCTGCCGCCCAGCACCTGGCTACTGTTCTCGCTGCTGGCGCTGGGCCGGGACGCGCTGGACGCGCAGCCGGCCGACGTCCGCCTGCTCTACCTGGAGCTGCTGGACTGGTCGTCGGCGCACTTGCGGCCGCGCTGGAGCGCCGAGCGCGTCGACGACGACGATTCGGACGACGAGATGGCGGCGGCCGAGTCGCCGGAGCAGCGGGAGGAGGCCGACACGCTGGAGGAGGCGCTGACCGCGCTGGACCAGCCGGAGCACGTGCACGCCCTGCGGCAGCTGGGTAGACGACGCGGCGCCCGAGTCCGGCGCGGTGCGCGCCCTCTGCGGCCTCTGCTACCACCTCATCAGCCGGGAGCGGCTGGCGCTGCACAAGTACCGCCTTCTGTACACGCTGGCCTTCTCAAAGTCATTCCTGCGCCGTCTGTGGACGGTGGTGGAGCAGTGTTCGGCGCAGGCGTCGCTGTTCGGCGAGCGTCGCCCGCTGCTGCAGGCGGTGGCGGCCGGGGCGGAGCTGCCGCCGGCCGAGCGAGAGCGGCTCGTGCCGCCGCTGGCCGCCTTCTGCGCCCTGTTCGCGCACATGCTGGTGACGCTGCAGGACGGCGAGCTGGTGGGCGCGGCGCCGCTGTTCCCGCTGCCGCAGCTGGTCGCCATGTCGGCCTCGCTGCGGGACGTGTACCTGGGGCTGGTCCAGCTGGCCTACCCGGACCTGCAGCCCATGGTGTCCCCGGCCTACTCCTCGGCGCTGCGCAGCGTCGGCGTGCCGGCGGCGCGACTCGCTGATGACGCCGCCGCCCGCCGCGCACTGGACCAGCCTCCTGCGCAGCGTCAACGCGCTGCTGTGGCAGCTCCAGTCGCGTGACGCCCGGCTGGCGTTCTGCCCGACCGGGCACTGGTCGGCGCGCACCCAGCCGCTGACCGCCGAGCGCATCCCGGAGGTGGTGGTGCTGTTCAAGGCAGACCTGCAGGCGTTCCGGCCGTTTGCCGGGCCGGTGAGGTACACCAGGGACGAGCTGGAGGCGGGCAGTCCGATCGTCAGCACGCGGGACGTGCGGATGATGCTGCTGCTGCGTCAGCTGCCGTTCGTGTTTAGTTTCCCGCAGCGGGTGCAGCTGTTCCAGGAGCTGATCCGGCAGGACAAGCACGGCGCGCAGTCGGAGATGGACCACTTCATGTCCGGCGCCGGCAACGCCATCAACTGCAACATCCGCAGGAACTACATCTACGAGGACGCCTTCGAGAAGCTCTCGCCCGACAACGAGCCGTCGCTGAAGCCGCGCATGCGGGTCAAGATGGTGAACGCCAAGGGCCTGGACGAGGCGGGCATCGACGGCGGCGGCATCTTCCGTGAGTTCCTCTCTGAGCTGCTGAAGACGGCGTTCGACCCGAACCGCGGCTTCTTCCGCACCACCAACAACAACCAGCTGTACCCGAACCCGCAGGTGGAGCTGCTGGTGGAGCGGCCGCTCGAACACTACTTCTTCATCGGGAGAGTGCTCGGCAAGGCCATGTACGAACAGATGCTGGTGGAGCTGCCGCTGGCCGCCTTCTTCCTAACCAAGCTACTCGGCCGCCACTCTGACAGCGTCGACATCCACTACCTGGACTCGCTCGACCCAGTCATGTACAAGAATCTGCTGTACCTGACCACGCACGAGGGGGACGTCGCCGAGCTGGGGCTCGACTTCACCGTCAACGTCACCGAGCTGGGCGAGAGCCGCATCGAGGAGCTGAAGCCCGGCGGCGCCGGCATCGCCGTCACCAACGCCAACCACATCGAGTACGTCCACCTGGTGGCCGACTTCAAGCTGAACCGGCAGATCCAGCGGCAGTGCGCGGCCCTGCGTCGCGGCCTGGCAGACGTGATCCCGCTCGAGTGGCTGCAGCTGTTCGACCACAGCGAGCTGCAGACCCTCATTTCGGGCGCGCCGATCCCGGTCGACGTGGCCGACCTGCGCGCGCACACCAAGTACTCGGGCGGCTACGCTGACGACCACCCGGTGATCGAGGCGTTCTGGCGCGTGGCGGCCGGCCTGTCGGACCGGCAGAAGACGCAGCTCCTCAAGTTCGTCACCTCGTGTTCGCGTCCGCCGCTGCTTGGGTTCCGGGAGCTCTACCCTCCGCTCTGTATCCACTCTGCCGGCGCTGACGAGGCCGACCGGCTGCCCTCGGCCAGCACCTGTATGAACCTGCTCAAGCTGCCCGAGTACCGAGACGAGGAGACGCTACGCAGCAAACTCTGCTACGGCATCGAGTCCGAGTCGGGCTTCGAGCTTAGCTAGGGCTGCCTCGCGACGACTCGGCCGACTGCGACAGCCCAGCTGATGGGACCGGGCCGCGCTGTGCCGGACGAGGCGGTGCGGTGCGAAGGAGGGTACTCGTACAGCTGTGATTGTGGCGCTTGTCTACGCCGCGGTGCGGAAGGACACGGAGCGCGCGCGCTGTGGCATTATCGTGACCATGTGTGCGGCCTGCCCGTGCCGGGGGGACGGCGGCTCGCCGGCAGCAGCTGCGGTGGTACGGGGCATCAGGACAGCCTCAGAGCCGCGGAACGAAACACTCGCGTGGCTGGCTACACGCCGATCGTAAAGGCTAAGGCGGCGGCGTCGTGTTACTGTGTTAGGAAATGATCGCCCTGTGTTGGTGGACAGAGTGGATTGTCCATAGCCAGTTGTATTTATCGTAATATATCATTAAAGTCGCGTGGATGTCGAGTTCGTCACCGTTTTAAAATGATGCGAGGCAGACGTGCGTGGATTCCAAACATGGATCCGGGCTTCTTATCCATGTGATGTGGAGCCCGGAATCCGGATCCGCTGAGGTCATAGATCCGCGTGGTGATGGTGGTGTTGGGGCCTCGCGGCGATACCGTCATTTTTCGGCGGGGTCTCACCTTCTTAAAGGGATATTGCCACCTCGCAGGCCAATATGGATTTGTTTTGGTGTGTATCGGTAGATTTGGCGTCCGATTTCACCTGCCAAATTTGGTTCCCAAAACTCCCCCCCCCCCCCCATTAGATAAAAACAATACATTTGCACCACTCATGGTTGGCACACATTCGTAAAAGTGGAGTCGCCTCATCACTATTTAGAATCACTTCTTTGCGGACTATGAATTGCTTTTGAATATTACAAACTCAACATCACCATTCCGCCAGTGCACTTTAAAATTAAAATGAGTATACAGTTAATTATATTTTCTAACAACCTTTTCCTCTTTCATAATAAAACATGAGTAAAACAGCAAGAATGGCTATGGCTCGACTTTGGGGGCCGTATGAGATTTGTGCCTTATAACACAGATATACTTTTCAAGGTCAAGTCTCTGGGAATTCGGACGCTTCGGCTTTGGGCGGGCGCCAATTTCACAGCGAAACTGGATGAGAGCGGCCATCATGAATCTAGTACTGAGCACAGCTGGGACCAACGTTTTGGAGTCTGAGAAGAAAAAAATGCCGATACCCTGCTTTAGGTGCTGCAGGAGCAAGTTTGAGCTTGAGCATACACCATTGTTGATCCCCACCATTCATTTAAGTTGCTTTTTTTTTGTAATCCTCCGGAGGTGGCAATATCCCAACCGAATGACCTCGCCAGTATACAGACTCGAACCCGGGACCCATGGCATCGGAGCCCACCGCTCTACAACCGAGCCAAACGGACCCCTCATAGATCCGCCATAGGGGTTTGTTGAGAAATCTTTTGAAATTAGGGATCCGTGTCTGGGGTCCATGCCAGTGGCTGATACATTTTAGACAAGCGAAGAAGATGGCACACGAGAATGCTGCCGCTTGATCACCAACATTCATGTTCGATGTTTTGTCGATATTCGACACATACACCCACATGTGTTTTCCATAAGAGGCTATACAATTTACCAGTATATTCTATCAAAAAGTATTGACTGGCACTTGGCACTTCATTGTCATGCGATTCCCTTTCATTGCACTGTATGTTGACTCTTGAATCACTTCAGCTATCACTAAACGGCGACCGCCATACGTCAGATCTGGGTGAGCAACTATTCACATGATAAAATACGTTCTTCCTCCTAACGCCGCGCGCATGCGCACACCATCAAAGTCGCCTGACAGCAGTAATTACACAGCGCTTGCATTACAAAAAGCTCGTTATCAAAGCCCGCACATCCTCGAGTCAGTACAGATCGGCGGAACTCCGTCACTCCCCTGTCTTTACGGACCGGCAGTCTCTTCTTTGTGACGCCACACCGAGTGACTGAACCCAGTCTTCGCCAGACTTGGCACCTGGTCCTTCACCGTCCCCGGCGTCTCCGTCTCCGTCTCCGTCCGTTCACTCGAACTTGATGCCCTGCGCGAGCGGCAGATCGGTGCCGTAGTTGATTGTGCAGGTGGAGCGGCGCATGTACTGCTTCCAGGCGTCCGATCCCGACTCGCGGCCGCCGCCAGTGTGCTTCTCGCCGCCGAACGCGCCGCCGATCTCCGCCCCGGAGGTCGGGATGTTCACGTTGACGATACCGCAGTCGGAGCCCTTCGGTCCCAGCCACTGTCGGGAGAGGCAGGTGGTCACTGTTGGGTCAGGTGGCGGGGTCGGGACGCCCGTCAGGGTACCGTAGGAGGGTGGTCACTGTCGGGTCAGGTGGTGGGGTCGGGACGCCCGTCAGGGTACCGTAGGAGGGTGGTCATTGTCGGGTCAGGTGGTGGGGGCGGGACGCCCGTCAGGGTACCGTAGGAGGGTGGTCACTGTCGGGTCAGGTGGCGGGGGCGGGACGCCCGTCAGGGTACCGTAGGAGGGTGGTCACCGTCGGGTCAGGTGTTGGGGCGGGAAGCCCGTCAGGGTACCGTAGGAGGGTGGTCACTGTCGGGTCAGGTGGCGGGGCGGGAAGCCCGTCAGGGTACCGTAGGAGGGTGGTCACTGTCGGGTCAGGTGGTGGGGGCGGGAAGCCCGTCAGGGTATCGTAGGAGGGTGGTCACTGTCGGGTCAGGTGGTGGGGGCGGGACGCCCGTCAGGGTACCGTAGGAGGGTGGTCACTGTCGGGTCAGGTGGCGGTCAGGGTCAGGTGGCGGTCAGGGTCAGGTGGTACCGTAGGAGGGTGGTCAGACCGTGGAGTCGGGTGCTTACGGCGTGGGAGGAGCGCGGCCAGGCATACCGAAATATGCCACAGCACATCTTCTACAGGAAGCATGCTGTCCTGATCTCAGTAAGTTACGACGAACGGCAATACGAGATTCTTCCCAGACGGTCTTCATCAAACTCACATCAATCCCACACCCGAGGCACCCCAAACAGCCGCCCACCATCCTCTGACCAGACCACCACCATCACTCACATCAATCCCACACCCGAGACACAAAACAGCCGCCCACCATCCTCTGACCAGACCTCTGACCAGACCTCTGACCAGACCACCACCATCACCACCATCATCACTCACATCAATCCCACACCCGATGCACCAAACAGCCGCCCACCATCCTCTGACCAGACCACCACCACCACCACCACCATCATCATCATCACTCACATCAATCCCACACCCGAGGCACCAAACAGCCGCCGATCATCCTCTGACCAGACCACCACCATCACCATCATCACCACATACCTTGAAGATGGTGCCGAGGTTCTGCGTGAAGAGTGAGCTGGTGAGGCCCTGTTTGACCTCGTTGTTCCACTGGATCGCCTCGTCCATGGAGCTGGTCTTCAGCACGTACACGATGGGCGCGAACGTCTCCTTCTGGACGATCGGAGCGTCGTGCGCCAGGCCGCTGATGATGGTCGGCTCCACGTAGTTACCCTCCCGCTCCAGCACCTGGGACATCACCGGACGTCTAGTCAACACGTAGTTACCCTCCCGCTCCAGCACCTGGGACATCACCGGACTAGTCACACAGTGACCAGCCATGCAGCGAGTCAGCACCTGTGACGCCACAAGAACAATAGGCACCCGTGAAGTCAGCAAAAACTAATCAAACCACACAAGCTCCGCTCACCGAAGGAACTCCCGACCCACAGACTTCTCTCGTTCTCACAAAGGATTCTCGCGCAGGAGACTATTACACAAACAAATTGCATTAGCAGTCCCCGAGACCCGTTCCCCCACACGCTCCTTCCCCTCCCCCTGCGTCGCCGCCGCGTCTCACCTTTCCGCCGTACTCGATCTTGCCGCCCTGCTGGACGGCCTCGGCCACAGCCTGTGTGTAGGCGTCAACGCCCTGCTGAGAGTGCATCGGCCCGTACAGCGTGCCGTCGTCCAGCGGGTCACCGATGCGCACCTGGGCGTACGCCTTCACCAGGCCGGCCACCACCTGCACAGCGATACCGTGTTACTAACACCGTGTTACTAACAGTGTTACTGACACCGTGTTACGATAGTGGTGCGCAGAGGAGCACGTCGGAGTTATGACAGAGTACGATAGTTTTACGCCGAGAGCCGAAATTGTTCTATAGGCAGGGCGTAGAGTGGAAAAATCAACCTTTTGGATCGAGACTGAGAAGAGCATTTTGACTGAAAAAATAGACATATTGGTCACAGACCACATTCATTACAGTTTGAGCTATATAATGGTTGTGTAATTTTTTTTCTCTTCAGTGATTATAATTAGATGCTTAGACCTGGTCGTGGAGGCTGTCGTGCAGCACCAGTCACCGGGTGGTGGTGCACCAGTGACCCCTCCCGTCTTCCACCCCTCCCCCAGCCCCGCACCTGGTCGTGGAGGCTGTCGTGCAGCACCAGTCACCGGGTGGTGGTGCACCAGTGACCCCTCCCGTCTTCCACCCCTCCCCCAGCCCCGCACCTGGTCGTGGAGGCTGTCGTGCAGCACCAGGCGCCGGTGTACCAGTGACCCCTCCCGTCTTCCACCCCTCCCCCAGCCCCGCACCTGGTCGTGGAGGCTGTCGTGCAGCACCAGGCGCCGGTGTACCAGTGACCCCTCCCGTCTTCCACCCCTCCCCCAGCCCCGCACCTGGTCGTGGAGGCTGTCGTGCAGCACCAGGCGCCGGTGTACCAGTGACCCCTCCCGTCTTCCACCCCTCCCCCAGCCCCGCACCTGGTCGTGGAGGCTGTCGTGCAGCACCAGGCGCCGGTGTACCAGTGACCCCTCCCGTCTTCCACCCCTCTCCCAGCCCCGCACCTGGTCGTGGAGGCTGTCGTGCAGCACCAGGCGCCGGTGTACCAGTGACCCCTCCCGTCTTCCACCCCTCCCCCAGCCCCGCACCTGGTCGTGGAGGCTGTCGTGCAGCACCAGGCGCCGGTGTACCAGTGACCCCTCCCGTCTTCCACCCCTCCCCCAGCCCCGCACCTGGTCGTGGAGGCTGTCGTGCAGCACCAGGCGCCGGTGTACCAGTGACCCCTCCCGTCTTCCACCCCTCCCCCAGCCCCGCACCTGGTCGTGGAGGCTGTCGTGCAGCACCAGGCGCCGGTGTACCAGTGACCCCTCCCGTCTTCCACCCCTCCCCAGCCCCGCACCTGGTCGTGGAGGCTGTCGTGCAGCACCAGGCGCCGGTGTACCAGTGACCCCTCCCCCAGCCCCGCACCTGGTCGTGGAGGCTGTCGTGCAGCACCAGGCGCCGGTGTACCAGTGACCCCTCCCGTCTTCCACCCCTCCCCAGCCCCGCACCTGGTCGTGGAGGCTGTCGTGCAGCACCAGGCGCCGGTGTACCAGTGACCCCTCCCCCAGCCCCGCACCTGGTCGTGGAGGCTGTCGTGCAGCACCAGTCACCGGGTGGTGGTGCACCAGTGACCCCTCCCGTCTTCCACCCCTCCCCCAGCCCCGCACCTGGTCGTGGAGGCTGTCGTGCAGCACCAGGCGCCGGTGTACCAGTGACCCCTCCCGTCTTCCACCCCTCCCCCAGCCCCGCACCTGGTCGTGGAGGCTGTCGTGCAGCACCAGGCGCCGGTGTACCAGTGACCCCTCCCGTCTTCCACCCCTCCCCCAGCCCCGCACCTGGTCGTGGAGGCTGTCGTGCAGCACCAGGCGCCGGTGTACCAGTGACCCCTCCCGTCTTCCACCCCTCCCCCAGCCCCGCACCTGGTCGTGGAGGCTGTCGTGCAGCACCAGTCACCGGGTGGTGGTACACCAGTGACCCCTCCCGTCTTCCACCCCAGCCCCGCACCTGGTCGTGGAGGCTGTCGTGCAGCACCAGGCGCCGGTGTACCAGTGACCCCTCCCGTCTTCCACCCCTCCCCCAGCCCCGCACCTGGTCGTGGAGGCTGTCGTGCAGCACCAGGCGCCGGTGTACCAGTGACCCCTCCCCCAGCCCCGCACCTGGTCGTGGAGGCTGTCGTGCAGCACCAGGCGCCGGTGTACCAGTGACCCCTCCCCCAGCCCCGCACCTGGTCGTGGAGGCTGTCGTGCAGCACCAGGCGCCGGTGTACCAGTGACCCCTCCCCCAGCCCCGCACCTGGTCGTGGAGGCTGTCGTGCAGCACCAGGCGCCGGTGTACCAGTGACCCCTCCCCCAGCCCCGCACCTGGTCGTGGAGGCTGTCGTGCAGCACCAGGCGCCGGTGTACCAGTGACCCCTCCCCCAGCCCCGCACCTGGTCGTGGAGGCTGTCGTGCAGCACCAGGCGTCGGGTGGTGGTACACCGCTGGCCGGCGGTTCCCACACAGGCGAACAGCGCCGCCCGCACCACCATCGTGACGTCGGCGTCGGCGTCCACCAGCAGAGCGTTGTTGCCGCCCAGCTCCAGCAGGAAGCGGCCGAACCGTGCCTGCACGTCCAGAGCCACCTGGTGGCCGCGGGGAGAAACACCGACAGCGTCAGGCCGGCCGAGATGGCGGCGGGTAAGCGTAGCAGGGACATACGGTGGGTTATGGGGATTCATGACTGAACTGCTGCAGGGCGACCAGTGGTTGCATCGGTGAAATAAAAATGCCAAAACGGATGTCAAAACACATGCAAATATGTGAACAGATATGACAACGTATCTAAACGCACGGAAGATGACACAATCCTAGACATCACAGCAGACAGCTGACCCCCAACTCCACTCCACACAACTCCTGACTCCAACCCAACACCAGCAACAGCACCAGCACCAGAACCAGCGCCAGCATCAGCACCAGCACCAGCACCACCAGCATCAGGCTCCGTCACGGCTCCCACTCCCCTCCTTTCCCAGCCCTGCAGCTCCTCTCCCTCCTCACCTGTTTGCCCACTGGAGTGCTGCCGGTGAAGGACAGCAGGCTGACCCGCTCGTCGGTGGCCATCAGTTTGCCGATGCCTGTGCCGCCCTGCACCAGCGAGCAGATGGCGCCCGGTAGTCCGTTTGTCTCCAGCACGCGCTGCAGGATGCGCGTGATGGCCACGGAGATGAGTGGCGTGCTCGGAGCGCCCTTCCACATCACCGTGTCGCCGCACATCTGCAGAGCAAGGGGGCGCGTCGGGGTGGCGTGAGAGAAGAGATGGGGCGGAGAGCATCACCGTGTCGCCGCACATCTGCAGAGCAAGGGGGCGCGTCGGGGTGGCGTGAGAGAAGAGATGGGGCGGAGAGCATCACCGTGTCGCCGCACATCTGCAGAGCAAGGGGGCGCGTCGGGGCGGCGTGAGAGAAGAGATGGGGCGGAGAGCATCACCGTGTCGCCGCACATCTGCAGAGCAAGAGGGCGGGTCGGGGTGGCGTGAGAGAAGAGATGGGGCGGAGAGCATCACTGTGTCGCCGCACATCTGCAGAGCAAGGGGGCGGGTCGGGGTGGCGTGAGAGAAGAGATGGGGCGGAGAGCATCACCGTGTCGCCGCACATCTGCAGAGCAAGGGGGCGGGTCGGGGTGGCGTGAGAGAAGAGATGGGGCGGAGAGCATCACCGTGTCGCCGCACATCTGCAGAGCAAGGGGGCGGGTCGGGGTGGCGTGAGAGAAGAGATGGGGCGGAGAGCATCACCGTGTCGCCGCACATCTGCAGAGCAAGGGGGCGGGTCGGGGTGGCGTGAGAGAAGAGATGGGGCGGAGAGCATCACCGTGTCGCCGCACATCTGCAGAGCAAGGGGGCGGGTCGGGGTGGCGTGAGAGAAGAGATGGGGCGGAGAGTCGCTGGAGACCATGGAGGAGCTATCGCGGAGGGGGCAGTCCAGTCAATGAGTGCAACTGTACAGAAATTGGGCGACAACTCACGCCGACAAGGCACGAAGGTGGTTTCAGATTATTGAAATAATTCGCAAAAAAAGATTGCATAGGAAGCATAACAATCATGAAGCTTTGCCATGCTGTAACGAATAAAACGGCGTACGTGGGTACACATTCAAGAGTATTCAACCTAAATAAATGCAATGATATGATGATAAAAGTAGATGACATATGAGTACATGACCTCATGGATGGTAACGCGATCACCGTGCTGTCTGTAGCTTGGCCAAACAGGATATTTAAAATATACAACATGACTATGGCGAATAAAAAAACTGACCAACACTCAAAATCACATCAAAGTACTCTCTGCCACGTCCTATACGGCGCGCCTACCAAAAGAGCACACCACACCACGACTGCAGTTGTGTTCGGTTACCATGGCGATGGCGCTGTTCCAGCCGTAGACGGCGCAGGGGAAGTTAAAGGCCGAGATGACGCCGACCACGCCGAGCGGGTTGTAGCACTCGAGCAGCGCGTGGTTCGGCCGCTCCGAGGGGAGCACCTTGCCGTCGATCATGCGCGACAGGCCGACAGCGTAGTCACAGATGTCCACGTACTCCTGCACCTCACCGATACCCTCCGGCACGATCTTACCTGCAGAAAGGGTGGCGGCCAGGGCAAGTCAGGTCAGGTTAAATTGTAAGCCTGGATCTCACTGTAGCAATGTAACTTAGTAGTTGTGGCGCACCAACACCATAATGATCATGATACCCTCTGACACGATTTTACCAGAGCTCAGAGGTGGTCAGGTCAGGTCAAGACAGGTCACGATCAGGTCAGACAAGACTAGGTCGGACTTTGTCATTGTGGATACATCAAGACACGCAAGCAACTGAGCATAGATCTTAATAGCTTCCACGCCTAAAACAACCATGATTAAATGTATGACACACGACTTTCAGGGCAAACAGTCTTCAAGTGCTCGAGACATTAGCTCCATTCGATAACTGATTTCCCTTTTCGTCAACAGGCTAGCGCTCCTCGACACATTTTGAACACACATCGTACCCATTTCGATGGAGACGAGCCGGCCGAGCGGGTCCAGGTAGCGTCGCAGTGCGTCGCCGATCTGGCGCACGATCTCGCCCCGCTTGGGAGCGGGCAGGTCGGCCCACACCTGCCAGGCGTCGCGCGCCGCCTCGATCGTCTCCTGATAGTCCTCCGGGCTGGCGGTGCGCACCTGGGCGATCGGCTTGTTGTTGGCTGGGCACACCGAGGTGACCAGCTACCGGCACACAGGGGTCAGAGGTCAATCGGGAGAAATGTGGAATGGTGTTGCTACTGTGACACAAGTCAGGCAGATACTGAAGATGGGAGCTTATTGACAAATGGTGATTTGATGTACTGTGATGTGAAATTTATCAGTTCCTCAGTTATAATTATTTCAGGCATGTAGAGAACTAGACACAGTTTGAGTCATGTTAGCCAACATAATGCATCCTTATACTAGCTAAACTCCATCATCACACATCCTTCCCTACCATAGGTGGGCACCGGTCCGTTACCCCGTTAATCCGTTAATAACGAAGTTAACTTTTTAGTAACTAAGTAACGGACTAGTTACATTTTTTTACAGTAACGGACCGAGTAACGGAAGTTACTTTTGTGGTCCGTTACTTCGCTACTTTTTGGTCCGTTACTCCGTTACTTTTTTCCTATACTTGTTTCTCTTCACGCCCGGGTTTATTCGCACCAGCACAATCAATGCCTTACACACGTAAACAAAATGAATGTCATATGGCGTAAAGGGCTGCCAAATATCGTACCTGTTGGGCTGTTGGTTAAAGGAACTGTCCCACCTTTTGAAAGTTATCGAATCACACTTAATTGTATGTCTACATGTCAGGCGAGGTCAGCTGAACATGTTCGTGAACTTTTTTCCCGAAGCTTATCTTGGAAGATATTCAACTTTTAGTTTTAAGCGGAAAGTTGAGTTGGTGACGTCATATGATTTTGTTTTAATAACAGGGGAATCCTTTGTGCTGCCAAATATATGGCACAACTTTTTGTCGACATCTATTGTGCAGAAAAAGCGAACCACCAGGTGTCTAGATTGGCTAGCACTATCAGCTGGAGTTGTTGCAGCAGTTAGCCGCCAGGGTGTTATGACGTCGCAAGCAAATGGTACCACTAAATATTGATTGATTGATTGATTTATAAATAAACAAATATTTAGCGTTAAATATTTAACTGGTACCATTTGCTTGCGACGTCATAACACCCTGGCTCACTAGCGGTCCCTGGCGGCCAACTGCTGCATCAACTCCAGCTGATTTGGTAAAATTAATTTTTCATTTTAGTCCGAATGTTTTTGAATGGGTTGATTTCCGATGTCAGGCCCCGCGCTAAGCATAGCTTGTTGCGTAGGCCCTGACACCCGATCAAGTAATTCCTGGCGCCCGGCAGAATTTAGAAGCGAAAGTTTGTACGTGCCCGACATACCTGGACACGATCCGCCACACCCTCTGACGTCACCTGACCCTGAGTGAGACCACTGCCAGCGGCCACAGGCCATCTCAGTCAGGGGCAAATAGCGAGCGCCGAAGCGACTCGAACCCGGGCTACCACTACCAGGTGAGGTCAGAAGCCCAGCGCTCTCCCAACTGAGCTACAGGGGCTGATAGTGATAGCCTCTCTAGATTGCGAACCACCCGGGGATCGAGAAATGAAAGACGAAAATATTCCAAGGCTGACCTTAAAACAAGTCGACTATCATTAGCAGTTGGGTGAAGAGAGACGACGCTGTCGGTTTAGAGGCCCTATTCAAATACAGATGGGCCTTATTTTTTACAAATGTCAAAATAAAACTAATATCTTTTTGATTAGATCATTGTGGTTGTTTTAACTGCTACCATACTTAATTCCAATGCCAAGCCATCAAAATGGCTATCTCAACTCAAATATAATGTTAAGGTGGGATAGTCCCTTTAACCCTATTTGTAACAGGGGGAGGGGCGGATTCCGCCCCCCCCCCCTCCTCATGTTTTTCGCAGATATCTCCAGAACGGCTGGGAGCAGGCCCATGAAACTTGGGGACTTTTCCTAGAATTGAATTCCGCATTTGGGGTCAAAATTTTGAGTTCTTAACCTGAACAGAGGCGGTTCCAGGGCACGGTTTTGGGAGGGTTCGACGGCGATATTTGGCGATAATACGGAAATGCGATCTTCACGGTTTCTTCCTAACTGCCTCAAGTATGAAGGAGTTACATCGGTTTACGGTGATTGCAGCAAGTGCAAATTAGTTGATGTTAATGAAATATCATACAAATTGCATGGCAGAGGCGGTTTCAGGGGTTTGAAAAAAGAGCCTGTTACAAATAGGGTTAATGCGGCGCAATGCGCAACGACTGCGATAAAGGTAGCTGTCTCCCGATCCCGATGCCGCGAAACGTTGACAATGTTCGTCAGCTGATATAGGCCGGCGGCAAGCTGGCGGCGGCACTAGTTTATGATAAAGGCGAGCTTCGAGTAACGAATAGCGAGGCTGATAATTACACGCACTGGATGGGGTGAGGGGATGGCGATTCAGCCCCCTTAAGATCTCCCCCCCCCCCATAAGAGCTACAATAACGAAATTTGTAGGGTAGGGAGGTTGTTCTGTAGGGAACGCTGTTTTTCGAAATGTTCATGGCCCTATAGGTCACTATCTTCGAGGTAAAATGGGGTCAAATATGCAAAAATAAACCATTTTAGCACTTTGCTCCAGAAACCCCCAAAATATCTCGAGAACTATGATAGCTAGGAACAAACGAAACAAATCAATCAAAAGCTCTTGCAATATGCAATCGCCGTGATGTCCTCAAATTTTATCTCAGGCAATAGTTTAGGCTCTAGAGATGATCAAAGGTAAAAAAGGCTATTTATGGCAAAACCGTTTTTCGCAAATAACCTTTTACCTAATAACGATAAATCAATAATGTTTACGCCATCGTGTTCGTCTTGCCAAGGCGCTTCGAAATATATTCATGTTGATCAGTTCAGGTCAACTAAGAAATTTGACCTCAGGTCAAGGTCAAGTGGTGAGTGGCGTGGGTCACCACTGGTCATGCAGATGGTCATGCTGCATATTGGGAGACGTGTCTCGACGAGACAAACACATCGGTACCGGTTTCACTTCTCTATCTTCATTCTGTCGGAATTGATATCACTTCGTTTTACAAAAGTAACGGAGTAACGGAGTAACTGTAACGTCCGTTACATTTTTTGACGATGTAACTGAGTAACGAGTAAAGAGTTACTTTTTTTTGAGTAATGGAGCAACGAGTAACGAAGTTACATTTTGAAGTAACTGTGCCCACCTATGTTCCTTATACTACTGCAAGGAAAGCATGGCATTTACACTCAGACTATTCACTATGTGCACATAAATTGAGATAAAATATTATAATGATATAATAATCATGAATGCCCACACTGACCACATGCTGCGGCCAGGCATACATTGATGAGCCATTGCCCCCCCCCCGCTAACTTGACCACATGCTGCGGCCAGCCATACATTGATGAGCCATTGACCCCCCCGCTAACTTGACCACATGCTGCGGCCAGTCATACATTGATGAGCCATTGCCACCCCCCACCCCCCCCCCCCCCCCCCCCCAGCTAACTTGACCACATGCTGCGGCCAGTCATACATTGATGAGCCATTGCCCCCCCCCGCTAACTTGACCACATGCTGCGGCCAGCCATACATTGATGAGCCATTGACCCCCCCCCGCTAACTTGACCACATGCTGCGGCCAGTCATACATTGATGAGCCATTGCCCCCCCCCCCCAGCTAACTTGACCACATGCTGCGGCCAGTCATACATAAAGACATAAAACAAAAGTGCAACAAAGAGCCTCTTGAGCCCATCCGAGGTTGCACCCCCCCCCCCCTCCACCAGTCTCGCCCCTTCAAATCACCTTACTCTACCTGCATAAAAGAAGGCTAATCCCACGAGTATTTATGAACTAATCCCTTCTCTGTAAAGTATTTATCTAATCTAATTTTGAAGGAAGCAAGTGTCACTGCATCAGCGACATCCCCTGGTAGCATATTCCAATGTCCTACAACCCTTCTACTGAAAAATGACTGTCGTAGCGTAGTCCTACTTTGTTTCATAATGAGTTTATGCTGATGACCTCTACCTCGATTTTCCCTATTGAACTCAAACATACCCTTTAAATATCCAGAATGCTGACTATTTACAAATTTGAAGACTTCAATTAGATCTCCTCTTAGCCTTCTATATCTAAGTGAAAACATACCCAATTTCCTTAATCTATCTTCATAAGGTAAACTACCAAGACAATTAATCATTTTTGTTGCCCTTTTTTGAACTCTTTCTAACAACCAGCAATCTTTCTCATATGTTGGAGACCAGGCTTGTACACAATACTCCAAATGTGGTCTAACGTATGCACAATACAGTTTTGTTATTACCTTTTCACTCTTGTAGGAAACATTTCTGTTAATGGCCCCTAGCATTCTAAGTGCCTTTTTCCTAGCTTCTACAACCTGGTCTGACGCTGATAGTCTATTGTTTACCACGACACCTAAATCTCTTTCCTTTTCAATCTGCTCCATTTTCTGCCCACCCATTTCATACCTATGTTTACTGCTAACCCGTCCAGCGTGCATAATCTTACATTTACTCAAATTGAATTTCATCTGCCATGCTTCAGACCACTCAACTAGCTTGTCCAGATCTGATTGAAAAACATCCTGATCATGTTTTCCTCTAATAATCCTGACAACTTTTAGATCGTCTGCAAATTTCAAGACTTTGCTGTCTATACTGTTCTCAATTGCATTCACAAATATTATAAAAAGCAATGGGCCCAGGACTGAGCCCTGTGGAACCCCACTGAGAACCTCCTTCCATTGTGATTGGCACCCATTCAATATAACCCTTTGCTGGCGTCCTGAAAGCCACGTTTCTATCCAATCCAGAATCTTGCCCCTGATCCCATGAATTTTAAGTTGCAACCCCAGTCTTGTATGGGGGACTTTGTCAAATGCTTTACTGAAATCAAGAAAAGCTACATCTAGCTGTTTACCCTGATCAAAGCTATCTGTTGCAACATCCAAAAACTCCAGAAGATTAGTTAAACAAGAACGGCCCTTCCTAAAGCCATGCTGTGTATCCTTGATGAGTTCATTTTGCTCCAAGAATTCAACAATCTTATCTTTGATGATTGATTCAAGCACCTTGCAGACTAATGAGGTCAGACTAACTGGTCTATAGTTTTCCTCTTTACTTCTATCGCCCTTTTTATGAATAAGAACAACATTTGCTCTTTTCCAATCAAGTGGAATTTTACTATCTGCAAGTGATTTAGAAAATATTATGGCTAATGGAACCGACAACTCCCTTTCAGATTCTCTTAAAAGCCTAGCATGGATTTCATCAGGTCCTTCTGCCTTGTTAGGCCTTACTTTCTTTAGATATTCTAGAACAAGTTCACTACTTATGCCACCTAGCTCTCCTATAGTCTCCTCTGTCTCTAGCTCAGGCTGAAGTGCTGCAATACTACTCTGGTCCTCGATAGTAAAGACAGATTGAAACTGATCATTAAGCACTTCAACCATTTCACTGTCCTTGCTAACTAACACATCATCTACCTTAAATGGACCTATATTTTTGGAAACTGTACTTAACTTATAAAAACTGAAGAACTTCTTACTATCTGCATTACAATGTCTAGCTAAATCAAGTTCCTTTGCCCTTTTAGCTGCTCTGACCTTTTTCTTAACTGAATTTCTTGCATTCTGGTAGGCCTTCTGATTTATATCTAGTGAAGATCCCTTCAAAATGCCAAATGCACTTCTTTTAGCTTGTATAGCACTCCTTACTTCTGGGGTAAGCCAAACTGGATTGCCCTTGGTTCTGTTACGTTTGTGCCTGAGGGGTATATGCCGATTTTGAATTTGGCTTAATCTAGCTTTGAAAACATTCCAGGCCTCACATGCATCTACATTGATGAGCCATTGCCCCCCCCCCCCCTCCCCCGCTAACTTGCTGAATTATACTACATGAATCATACATGGGACATAGCATAGACAATATAAATTGTGGGAAAAGTACACCACCCATGAATATGCATAAGTAAGGGCGGATCCGGGGGGGGGGGGGGGGCAGCGGGGCCGTGGGCCCCCAAGCCTGTTCAAGAGAGGAGGGGGGGGGGCAAACTGTCTTTTGCCCCCCTCCCCCAGACGTGAATCTAATACATGCTATATTTGCGTTTTTAGAACGGTACTGGGCATCCCAAAATTGCAGCAATCAAAATGCAGCTAGCCACAGTCAAAAACTGGAAAATTTTGCCCCGCTTCGCGGCATAACAAAGTTTTGCAATTGCTTATACAAATTTGGAAAATGGGAAAATTAATTTCATTAAGTGTCTTGCAGAGGCTCTCCTTGGCGGTAATTGCTGGCCCCATGGCCAACTCCCTTCATAAAATATTCACTTTAAAGCGGGCTACATGTTTAGCTAGTCTGCCGAGTTACGAAAAAGGCGAAGCGAACGCAAAGACGCGGACATCGGCACCCGGAAGCTGCTCCAGCGGTGCCCAACTTGCTGGACCGATGAGCTAATAGTGGGGACCAGGCCAGGACAATCTCCCCAAGCCATCTCCCCAGGCTCCTCCAGATCCACAGGGACCATTTATGCGCGGCAAAATCGGTCTGCCTCTTGCTGCTTTCGAACCATCTGCACTGTTCCCAGTTGTTTGTTACAGGTCGGTTTCAGTTTCAGTTTATTTTGTTTAACAAAAAGATATATAAATTAACAGACAGACATTTCGGTATATAGGTATGTATACAATTGTTACTATCATATGTACTATTGGGCGCAGACTGCCACCGATCATCGTGATTTGCTATCCGAGGCTAAAGTATATTAAAAACTACCTTCATTTCAACATTTTTCATCATACCGAGATGTGCAATCAGGGAAAGGGTTTACCTAAAGCTTGGTTCCACTCACGGTCTGGTTCCAATATTACAATTTCGTTTCCCACGGCCTAAAATTAAAATGTTCACGCCGCTTCGCGGCGTCACATCGGTGGCCATCGTCATAACACAGCCATCGTCATCGTCTTCGCTTCGTCGTAACGCTGAATTGAATGAATAACATTTTAGCTTCTATCCTCTATAAGGCCCATCGCCTATGTTTCTGGGTTTTATCAGGCAAACCCGTAAAAATTTCGCGCCGCTTGGCAGCGCTAAATAGCAAGTACCTACCATAACATGTACATCCACATTAAAAATGCTGCTAACTGCAAATGGTTAAATAAACGCATACAAAATTGGGGGTACATCTTTTTCGTCATTTCAGCCGACCTCCCACTCAAAAATTATCGGCGACGCCCCTGGGTACAGCTGACAATTGACATAGTTTTGCTCAGTGGCCCCTGGGTACAGCTGACAATTGACATAGTTTTGCTCAGTGTAAGGCAATGTTCGAACAATACAAACTGCAAGCTGACATCTTTCCTTTTTCAATATCCCAAGAGGTCAAAAAGCTAAACAAAAAAAAACACATTAGAAATCGTGTGATTGCAAAATAAAGTGGCCCAAATCCGGGAAGAAATTCAAAATTTCTTCCCGGACCTTCCTACCCTTCCCGGTAGGAAGGTCTGCCAAAAACGGTTTGGCCCCAAAAAACGGCCGGCTGGATCCGCCCTGGTGCATAAGTGAATTAAATGAATGACAACAAATGCAAAACAATGAATGACAAATGAAGAAATGAATGAAACAAAATAACAAACAAACAAAATGAACAAATGACAATGAATGGCAATGCATGAATAAAAATGAGTGTAAATGAAAAATAATACAAATGAGTGTAAATTAAAAATAATACAAATGAATCACAAATAAATAAAGGGAATCAAAAGCAACATAACTGGATACAAAATGAATTGCAAACAATTGCAAGCGAATGCAAACCGAATGTCAACCAAATGTCAACCGAATGTCCACCGAATGCAAACCGAATGCAAACAGAATGCAAACAGAATGCAAACAGAATGCAAACAGAATGCAAACAGAATGCAAACAGAATGCAAACAGAATGCAAACAGAATGCAAACAGAATGCAAATGAATGCAAATGAATGCAAATGAATGCAAATGAATGCAAATGAATGCAAATGAATGCAAATGAATGCAAATGAATGCAAATTAATGCAAATTAATGCAAATGAATGAAAATGAAAATATATCTAGCCAAAGAAGAGACATTTTAAAAATGACTAATAAATCTGTACTTATTTAGTGTCTTGGGTTCCTAAGCCAGTGAGACGTATGTATGAAGGTCATGCTAATTTTGGTTGGATGATTAATGAAATATTAAACTAATGACACTTCTTCAGTCAGGATATTGATGAATTGAATATAAGTTTAATGATAGGCTTGAGCTTGTCAATTTATCAGAAAGGGCTTCTGAAATATTTTGCTATATGATAAAGAACACAGTAGTGTTTGAAAGGTCCAGCTTTATTTGTTTAACTGATGTTGAATATTGATCTGTTAAGCACTCTTCAACATTCTGCCAAAATCATCTTACTAGACAGGGAGTGATGTGAGAAGTAAATATCAATAACTTAAAAAGTGGTCTAAGCCCAACAGGTAAACATTTAACATTTATCGAACACTGCAATGCCAAGGTCTTCAGGTTTAAAAGCAAGCATATCTTCCCCAAATCTTTGGCATTTTTGTTTTGTATATCAATTCCTGCTTTGGGTAGCAGCAGCATTAGCAGTCACCCCAGCAGACCAAATTAAAACTTCTCACAAATTAAATAAATTAGATTAAATAGTAACAAAAGGGATGGCGAATATATAAATAGAAACTTACCTCACCACGTCCACCCCATTTTCCATTGAACACGCCGTCATTGACAGTCTGCAAGCCCAAATCTTTCAGAAATGCGTACTTGGAATCATTGCTATCCACCAGATACGAGGAGCTCATATTCCTACAGAAAATGCGACTATTCAAGCCAAGAGACCTGAAAGATTGGCGCCCGCCAACAGAAAGAAACAGGGCTGCCATGACTGCGACTTGCCGGGCCAGGGACACTCGTCAAAAGACCTCACGCCACCACGGGACCAGAGCCAAAAAGGGGCCGTGCCGGCAGGGGCTCACTCGTGCGCGTCACAGGCGGTCCACGCGAGGTGGAAAACGCCGCGGACTCCGTGGCAGAGGCTTATGACGTCAAAGGCAAATAAAGCCATTGTTTGACCCCTTTCTTTAAGTTCATAGCATTTCAATTTGTTGTATTTTTGGCTTTATCAAAAACAAATTGTAAAATAAAATATAATTCAAGTGCTTTCAAAGTATCCCTATTTTTGTATAAATGACGTCATTATCTTTTGCCATTTTGTTTCAAGGTCACGCTCGTGATCCCATGTTCGCCTCGCGCTGGCGCAACATGTAAACAAATGATAATGTCCGTGCTTCTTATCTATACAGGCTGCGCAGAGCGAACTATGCAGAGAATACAGGTAAACGATGCTTTTCCCACATATCTCCTTCGGTTACTTATTTCGGTTTGATTTCCTCTCATTCTCCATGCGTGCGATTTCCACGCTACAATACGGCTCCCCTTTCGTACCCCTCCACTCATATGGAACCCGTTCTACGGTACCGCATGCTCAGTCACCGAAGTCTGACATCTGGTCGGCCCCGCAACGACTCCCCCCCCCCCCCCCCCCCCTGTCGCCATGGCCGGCATAGAAACAGCTGGCACGCCGCCAGGCCAGATTCGGCCGCCGCCGGCAGACGCCGAATATAAACATTCTGGCTCGTATCGGGCGAGGAAGCAGAACACAGACAGACGCACTCGTATACAGTGTATTCGTTCATGTATAGCACACATCCCCGATGGTAATTGCAGATTTTCCAGGGTGGGGATTTTCCGGCGGAGTTGCGAATGAGTTCAGACAATAAACACGATATGTTTGCAAAGGAATCACACAGATCCGGGCAGTCACCGGTCGTCCCGCAAACAAAAAGGACGCTCGACGTCCACGTCAGGCTAAAACCGAACAATGCACACATGACCAGTCCCCGTCGTCTGCAGTCCGCACTCAGTCTGAGCCAGACTCGGTGTGAGCGCACTCCCCGGCCGCGTGCAGCAGGGCGCAGTGGCGCCGTCTCCGCACCGCAGCGTGTTCACTCACCACAGCACCGCGCCGCTTCACCACGGGAGCATCGTCACCCACTCCACCAGCCTCGGTGGCGGCTCCCAGACCACTCCCCTTGCCACCATCCCACGCCGCGGCCAGTCGGAGCCGCCAGCCTCGGTGGCGGCTCCCATCCCACGCCACGCCACCATCCCACGCCGCAGCCAGCCGGCGCCGGTCCTCCCAGATCACCAGCCGACGCGAGGACTCCCCGGCTCTCCGCAAGGGCTCTCTCACTTCCGACCAGCTCGCACAGCAGCTAGGCCAACATCGGGGGTCACTACTTGACCAGCCGCCGCGAGGGCTCGCTGGCCGTGGGTGGCGGCGGCGGGCCGCGCTTGTCCAGGTCCTCCAGGTAGGAGACGATCATCTGCTCCCGCTCCTCGGCGATGTCGTCCAGCTGCAGGTACCGTTTGTCCTTCCGCAGCACCTCCAGGATGTCCTTCATGTGCTGATCGTTGTCGGTGATCTTCTTGAGGGACTCGTGCGTGATGATCTTGGTCTCTTTGAGCAGCTCGCGGAAGTCGCTCTTGGCGACCACCAGTTTGTCCTTGATGAACTCGCGGTACTCCCGCTCGCATTTCTGCGGGAGGCGAGGGGAGAGGGCGTTATATATGGTTGGTGTCGCGAGACACCCGAGGGAAAACGCGGGTACCCCGTGGACATGAGCCGGAAAAAAACGACCAGTGGTTAAGAGGGTGATATGGGGGGGGGGGGGGGTCGAAACCACGACAGACGACAGAATGCTCGAAATAAATCTGACCCAGATGAATTCGTCAAATTTTAAAAAGAAAAGACAATAGTACATGCATACATCGCACAAAGCCACATAAAATGAGTTAGTGATTGCAAACTTTGCGAACCGACGTTGCCGTTGACAAGAAGCTAAGTTAGCACCAAATTGCGGACATGATGGCGTGGATACGTACCCTATCACTAGAGGAGAACTTTGCACATCGGGCGTCGTCCTTGATAAGTTTCCTCACATCCTTCCATGCCGAGGTAAGCTCGACGTTCAATTCGTCGAGCAGTTCCCTGCAGTTACAAGACATGCCGTTATAGTATGGCCGCGACAAAGGCCAACAGAAGACAACTCTTCCACTGACCTCCCCACACGACTACCACGTACAATGCCGTAACGAGGTGAAGTGAGACAACTTTTCATTAGTAATACTGCATCTTTTACGAGTCAAAACAAAACAATTTCGAAAGTCAAAAGTGTACTTTTACTGTACTGTTGCGAGTCAAAACGAAGCAACAGCAAACTAATTAAAACTACCAGTCCCTCAACGTCCTATCTCCCAGTTTCCCCACCGACCTGAACTTCTCCTTTTTCTTCTTGGAGAGCTGTTCCACATGCTGCTCGAACAGCTTCTCCTTCTCGTCCTTCTCGAGGCTGTCCAGCAGCTGCCAGCGGTGGTCCTTCTTGAGCACCTTCTTGGCCTCCCGCCACGTGATGTCAGTGGTTCGCACCAGGTCGGCCAGCACGGCCAGCATGTGCTGCACAGACTCGGCGTGCTTGTGCTGCTCCCGCTCCTGTGTCGGGCGACGGAGGAACAGCAGAGTCAGCGGCGGACAGACGACCGGCCGGCGACGAGCCGCCGGCGACGAGCCGCCGGCGACGAGCCGCCGGCGACGAGCCGCCGGCGACGAGCCGCCAGCGACAGGACACGGCACAGACACACAGCTTGTTGGTGAAATGTTGCACCACGCCGGGTGCGTAAAGCGTACCTGGCTGAACTCAGCAAAGTATTCAGTGGATACGAACTGTGTAATTATCAGTGAGCACGAACACAAGTGACTGACAATACAGGGTCACGGGCCACACACTCGACATGTGATGGTCGCGTGAAGGTAACGCGTGCACCAGTTAGCGACACGTTTGCCGCCCGTTGCCGACCCTGACTGACCTTGTCCCTGTCGCGGAGGTGTTCTGCCAGTGTGCGCTGCACCTCCTTCTCCCGCTCCCTCAGCGAGGTCTGCACGCGCTCCTGCTTCTCGCGCTCCTCAGTCTCCTTCTTCTTCCGCTCCTCCTCCTCCTCAGAGTCCTGAGGAAACCACATACACATGGCTCGAGTCGGAATCCTCACACAGACCGCACACAGATCACCTCACACAGACCTCACACAGATCAGGACCTCAGAGTCCTGATGAAACGACATACACTCAAGAGTCCTGATGAAACGACATACACTCGGACTCCTGATGAAACGACATACACTCAGAGTCCTGATGAAACGACATACACATGGCTTGAGTCGGAATCCTCACACAGACCGCAACTTGTCCGTAACTGGACAGCAGACACCGTAATTCAGAAACCGTCACCAACACGTTTGCGTCCCGGAGCAGGGAGGGGTACAATGTCTTCAACATACGATAGATGCTGACATTTGCCTACGATAGGTGCCCTTTAACAAGACATGCACAGCAAGCAGAGGTGTTCTGTTTTCCCTCCACCAAAATAGCACATGGCAAGCCGGAAGAGTAAATATTGCTTAACGATATCACACCATAAGGACGCTGAAAGCGGATGGGGAACCATTCGGCCGCAGAATGGATAGCTCTACTAATAGTGTTGTCGAATCGCAGCAAGGAACGCAGAGTGAACGTATCAACACTAACAGAGTCATGAAAACAAGTACATAGTGCAGTTGCCATCTGCCAGCTGCTCACCTCGTCCGTCTTCTCCCCGTCCTCCCGGGTCTTGCTCTCCGTGTCCGACTTCCGGTCCTCGCTGTCCCGCTCCCCATTCTCCTTGCGGCCGTCGCGGCCGTCGCCGCTCTTGCTGCGCCGCTCCTTGCTGCGGCTGCGGCTGCGCTTCCTTTTCTTCTCCTTCTCCTTGCGTTTTTCGCGGCGGCGCTCCTCCTTGAGGTCATGCACGTGATCGCGGAACCAGTCCTCGCGCTGGCCGGAGGACTCGACGGCGCGGTACCGCGAGTCCGAGTCCAGCCGCTTCTTGACGTCCGACCAGTGCGCATGGTGGTCGACCGACTTGTCCTCGCGCAGCATCGTGAAGAAGTCCTTCTTGACCTGGCGGCGGAGCGATCGGTCAGCGGAGGGTCGGAGGGGCGGGGCGGGGTGGGGAGGGGGAGGATGTGCTGGAAGCTGACCTGAGGACAAGAGATGTGTCAGACATACGAGAGGGAGACGCCGACGGCGAACCTGTGCAGCATAGTCAGTTTGTCAGATGCTGCCGAGAAAGGGTGTCAGTGCGAAAAGGCAAAGGAACCACAGTTCTTAGCGACCAGAGGACAAACGGAATGGTGAAATGATGTGCAAGACCGATACAGGTATTATCCGGTAATAAAACTAGCTGGTTTGTTTCAACGTCATACTCCACTAAATCACGTGGTTTATTCATAAATAGTATGCCACTCGCAAGTGTGGCGTAAACAGCTATTCTGTTCGTTTATTAACACAATGTCATATATTTCCACAGTATGCGTTGCACCTGCCCGTCGATTCAGCTTTGTACACCTTCGTCCAGAAATACATCACAGGCTCATGTTACCATCTTGCAAAGAGAGACAGTAATTAACAGACCTTTATGTCCCAACATTAATCAGTAGAGCTACAGTCACATTGGAATGAATAACATCAATATGATACCGGCAGCATGTAGGCTAGAATATGTGATCGTTACTGAAGCAACTCACTGTACTGGCAAGCTAAGGCCACTTATCTCGTCTGGCGCGGATACGATGGGACTGGGCGCCGGCTCTCCCAATGACTGGACAGCAACCAAACAACCTCCTGTTATCTGTTATTCTGCCAAAGCAAATGCAACCTAACCATTCAGCTCGGGGTACGGCTGAAGGACCTCCATACAAATTCACGACAACGCTTTATGCTAAACACAAAACTCTACAACATGAATATTAACAATACCGCTTTCATCCAGATACGGGCAAAATACAAACATGCAACTTAGCCTTACAAGGTTGCGACACGTTAGGGTAATCTTGACATCATACAAACATCACGATTTACCTAAGCTTCTTATGACAATGGGGCGGTGGTGATTTCGGCAATGTAGGGAGGGTGCCTGGTGTTGTCTCAGGCCTCGAGCCGGTACCCAGTCCCATCGAAAGCCGACACACAGGTCTGAGGCGGCCACAGGGACCAGATTAAGCCAGGCACGTGGCGCGGAGTAAGTGAATCATTTCTCTCACCAAATACGAGACATTCTACATCTCCGTTGACTTCGCTGAACTGGCCGTTGTCAACCAATGACAGAAATCTTCTACTTCATGATCTGTCATATGTTCACAGGCACCCAGCCAGGTAGAGAAGGCCCGGACGAGATACGACCAGGTCAAAAGCTACGGTCTTGGCGTACATTTAAAGCTTGCCAAGGCTAAAGGTTTATCAATTCAAGGACATGACATCACAACAAACGAATACAACCCGACACGTGCCGGGCTGAATCTGGGGCCTGTGCGGCGCCCCAGCTGACCGGCGGGCCGACCCCCGCCATCCCCTGGGAGGGCCACCCGGCTGCCCGGCGCCGCTGTACCCCGAGACACTGTCACCTTGGCACACGGGCGAACTCCTCTAGCGAAGCACAGGAAAGGCAACGAGCGCGCGGCTCCCGTGTCTCAAACGGAAGACGACCGTTTGCCGCGCAGTGTCAGCTCTGTCAAAACGCAGTCCAGTATTATTGCATCAATCACGCAATCCTCTGCCTTTGAGATATGTTTAAGATGCATGTTTAGGTTTATATTGAAGATGAGCTTAGGTCTAGATTTAATCTAAAATGTCGATGTTTATATTCCGAGACCAGATGTGAAAATTGGGTTACTCGAGGTCTACTAGAGATGTTGCACGAAAGGTTATGAATGCTGCAATACCAACTTCAAAAAGGCATTTGAGGTAACACTTTTCAAAATTAAAACTTCTAGGATTCCTTCAAACGTCTAGGTCAAGCCATTACTGCCAGGTGCAGATCGATGCATGTTCCCAAGAGATACTAAAGAGGAGGAGCAGAGGGCAGCCGGCTCCCCGGACTAGCCACTCCACCCCTCTAACCCTCTGGATTGCCCCCCTTCCCTCCTCAGCCCGAACGAACCACCCCTGCTTCCACATGCCATGGGGAGTCGGCCACCGCCTTCTCGTAAACAGGAGACAGTCACCTATAGACGGCCCGGCGTGACGGGCGGCTTGCGGCGCGTTACGTTACGTTAGGCGCGTCACGAGCTCGCTCGCTCCGTGTTCTGTGTATGTCTCTCAGCCGGCCTTCAGGAGGTGGGTCGGCCGGACGGCGACCGGGCGGCCGCCATGGCAGACACGCTGAAAGGAGGCGGTCAGGGCCAGACTTGTAACCGACTCAGAGTTGAGTCATGAATCGACTCATCAGTCGGACGTTTTAGGATGAGTCATGAGTCGAGTCGATTCAATTTCTAAAAACCACTTGAGTCAAGAGTGGAGTCGATTCAATGTGTTTGAAACAGCGCTTGAGTCGAGAGTCGAGTCAGTTCTTCGGCTGTTAGTCATACTTGGGTCGACTCAAATAAATTTGAGTCTGTTGGCAGGGACGAAGCCAAGAGGGAGGGGGGGGGGGGGGGGGGGGGTACTGGGACCACGCCCCCCCCCCCCCCTCCCCTGAGCAAATGAGCAACCAGTTTACATTATATAAAATGCGATTCTGCTGACGACCCCCCCCCCCCCTCGGGCAACCAACATGTGATGGTGAGTCAAATTGAGTCGACTAAAATATATTTTTTAGTCTATTTTTTTTTAAATCACTGAAGTCGAGTCGATTCGATTTTTAAGAACAGCACTTGAGTCAAAAGTCGAGTCGATTCATTTTTCAACAGAACTTGAGTCAAGAGTCGAATCCGTTCTTCGACTGTTGAGTCAGACTCGAGTCGACTTAACAAAAATGAGTCGTTACAAGTCTGGTCAGGGTAGGCCAACGACCCGGCGCCCAGGTAGCCCGGCACGCCCGCACGCACACACACACATTTTATAGACAGATTCAACCAGACTGCGGGCGCACACCGCCGGGCAGTCACAGAAAGACCTGCCGCAGACGGTAGACCCTAAAGTGGTTTGTTTTGACTGGCGTTATTTGGCGAACTAGGTGCAAACAAGCTATGATAGAGGAATGATACAGTACATCTGGAAAAAGCCGAACAATGACCTGGAAGAGAGAATGTCACGATCACACACACACACAAGCTGCTCGTATGAATTCCAGTTACAGGCGGTAAGGTGTTTCACGCATAATTAAGACCCAACGAAGATGAATGTGAAGAACAGGACCAGCAATTCAATTGGAACACATTGTACACCTGTTGTACAATCATTGACTTGTTATACTTTACGTAGCAAATAAATGGTGCGCAAACATAAAAACCTGAAATAGGAGTCATTACTAACATTTCGTATTTACTGCTCTCAGCGCATTTACGTGTCATGAAAATAAAAGGTAACAATTTTACAAAATATTTAGGATGTGAGGTGAGTTGCAATGCATCATTATTAGTTTATAATTATAGAGCAACTACGAACTCAAAGCGTTGGTATTTCGTAAGTACGTTGTCAATAGCTGCAAATTAAATTATGCGTGGTCCCGCAGCACGTGCATAAACAAATATCTCACATATGCAACACCTAATGTCAAACATTGTCAAACATTATAGCTTTGTGGACGAGCGGGAAAAAATTCACAGTTTGTGGCCGAGACGAAGTCGAGGCCACAAACTGTGAATTTTGGAGCTCGAGTCCTCAAAGCGATTTAGTGTGCAGCTGCTGCACGCGATAGATACAAATCAAGTCTGACAATTTGCTTGCAATCAAGTCTGACATTGGCTTAGTCACGTGATCTATAGTCCAAAAACTGCAGGTCACGTGACCTACAGTCCACAAACTCTCCAGTTTTTGGACTCCCGCCCACAAATAAATATGTTTTAAGTTTTTTTTTTTCACCGAAGCACGGTGAGTCAATGTTGAACAAACTTCAGCTGTACACTAATGTAAATGGTCAACTAAAAAAAACACACAACTTCGAACACAAGCAACTCAACATATGTACAATCCCGACCCATGGCTCCAAGACAATTCATCAAAAGCAGGAACTCGACGTTACTCGACGTTACTCGACGTTACTCAACGTTACTCAACGTTACTCAACGTTACTCAACGTTACGCTCGTTACAGCCATCTCTCCCGTGCTCGTCAAGTCAGTCCCGTTCAACCGGTGGCGCCGTGACGTTACGCTACGTTAGCTGCGACGCCGCTCCCCCTGCTGGCGACCCGCGCCGCTCCGTACCTGCTCCCGCTTGGCGGCTCGCTCCTCCTTCTCCTTGCGGCGGATCTCCAGCAGGTGCTCGTTGAAGAGACTCTCCCGCTCGCGCATCTTCTCCACGCCGCGGAACCGCTCCTCCTTACCGTACTTTTGAGCGAACTCGCTGAACGACGTCCTGAGGGCAGACAGAGGTCGGTAGGCCAGTGGCGGAGCGGCGGCCAGTAATTACATGCGATGACAAACAATTATGATGATGATTTGGTCTAAGGGCCATAGCTGGCAGGAATTCAACAACCGGAAATGTCACAACTTCATAAGTATGCAGGTTATAAAGTCAATAACTTGCCAACAATAGACATGCGGTAAGAAGCGAACTCGAATTACAACGCTTAAAACCATCAATTTTACAAACGGATCACAAGCCAAACTTCGCACACGAACCATAGTCTGAGGACCAGGCATGAAACACAAGACTTGTCACTAATAGTTTAAAACAGCGAAAAAGTGTTCACAAAACACCGCGCATTTCAAAAGCCTGGACGTTTCCTCCACACTATCGCACAGACCCCGGGGCCTGGACCCAACTCCACACCGCCCGCCATACCGATCAAGACCGACCCAGCCGCCGCCTCCCGGACCCCACTCCACACCGCCCGCCATACCGATCAAGACCGACCCAGCCGCCGCCTCCCGGACCCCACTCCACACCGCCCGCCATACCGATCAAGACCGACCCAGCCGCCGCCTCCCGGACCCCACTCCACACCGCCCGCCATACCGATCAAGACCGACCCAGCCGCCGCCTCCCGGACCCCACTCCACACCGCCCGCCATACCGATCAAGACCGACCCAGCCGCCGCCTCCCGGACCCCACTCCACACCGCCCGCCATACCGATCAAGACCGACCCAGCCGCCGCCTCCCGGACCCCACTCCACACCGCCCGCCATACCGATCAAGACCGACCCAGCCGCCGCCTCCCGGACCCCACTCCACACCGCCCGCCATACCGATCAAGACCGACCCAGCCACCGCCTCCCGGACCCCACTCCATACCGCCCGCCATACCGATCAAGACCGACCCAGCCGCCGCCTCCCGGACCCCACTCCACACCGCCCGCCATACCGATCAAGACCGACCCAGCCGCCGCCTCCCGGACCCCACTCCACACCGCCCGCCATACCGATCAAGACCGACCCAGCCACCGCCTCCCGGACCCCACTCCACACCGCCCGCCATACCGATCAAGACCGACCCAGCCGCCGCCTCCCGGACCCCACTCCACACCGCCCGCCATACCGATCAAGACCGACCCAGCCGCCGCCTCCCGGACCCCACTCCACACCGCCCGCCATACCGATCAAGACCGACCCAGCCACCGCCTCCCGGACCCCACTCCACACCGCCCGCCATACCGATCAAGACCGACCCAGCCGCCGCCTCCCGGACCCCACTCCATACCGCCCGCCATACCAATCAAGACCGACCCAGCCGCCGCCTCCCGGACCCCACTCCACACCGCCCGCCATACCAATCAAGACTGACCCAGCCGCCGCCTCCCGGACCCCACTCCACACCGCCCGCCATACCGATCAAGACCGACCCAGCCGCCGCCTCCCGGACCCCACTCCACACCGCCCGCCATACCGATCAAGACCGACCCAGCCACCGCCTCCCGGACCCCACTCCATACCGCCCGCCATACCGATCAAGACCGACCGAGCCGCCGCCTCCCGGACCCCACTCCACACCGCCCGCCATACCGAGCAAGACCGACCCAGCCGCCGCCTCCCACTCCACACCGCCCGCCATACCGATCAAGACCGACCCAGCCGCCGCCTCCCGGACCCCACTCCACACCGCCCGCCATACCAATCAAGACCGACCCAGCCGCCGCCTAGCGGACCCCACTCCACACCGCCCGCCATACCGATCAAGACCGACCCAGCCGCCGCCTCCCGGACCCCACTCCACACCGCCCGCCATACCGATCAAGACCGACACAGCCGCCGCCTCCCGGATCCCACTCCACACCGCCCGCCATACCGATCAAGACCGACCTAGCCGCCGCCTAGCGGACCCACTCCACACCGCCCGCCATACCGATCAAGACCGACCCAGCCGCCGCCTAGCGGACCCCACTCCACACCGCCCGCCATACCGATCAAGACCGACCCAGCCGCCGCCTAGCGGACCCACTCCACACCGCCCGCCATACCGATCAAGACCGACCCAGTCGCCGCCTCCCGACACCACTCACTTTCCGCTGAGGTCGGCGTCAGCCAGCAGTTTCCTGAACTCTTCCTTGGTCTCGCGCATCTTGTTGCGCTTCTCGCGTCGCTCCTCCTCGGCTCGCTCCTTGACGTACTTGTCGAACACCTGTTTGCGCTCGCGGGAGGTGAGCAGCAGGTAGCGCGGGTCGAACACGATCTTGTGCAGCTCCTTCTCCCACGTGCTGAATGCAGACACCTGGCGGAGACGGGCGCCACGAGAGGGCGTGGTCAGTGGCGGAGACGGGCGGCACGGGAAGGCGTGGTCAGTGGCGGAGTCGGGCGGCACGGGATGGCGTGGTCAGTGGCAAAGACGGGCGGCACGGGAAGGCGTGGTCAGTGGCTGATACGGGCGGCACGGGAGGGCGTGGTCAGTGGCGGAGATGGGCGGCACGGGAAGGCGTGGTCAGTGGCGGAGACGGGCGGCACGGGAAGTCAGTGGCGGAGATGGGCGGCACGGGAAGGCGTGGTCAGTGGCGGAGACGGGCGGCACGGGAAGTCAGTGGCGGAGATGGGCGGCACGGGAAGGCGTGGTCAGTGGCGGAGGCGGACGGCACGGGAAGGTGTGGTCAGTGGCGGAGACGGGCGGCACGGGAAGGCGTGGTCAGTGGCAAAGACGGGAGGGCGTGGTCAATGGCGGAGACGGGTGCACGGGAGGGCGTGGTCAATGGCGGAGACGGGTGCACGGGAGGGCGTGGTCAGTGGTGGAGACGGGCGGCACGGGAAGGCGTGGTCAATGGCGGAGACGGGTGCACGGGAGGGCGTGGTCAATGGCGGAGACGGGTGCACGGGAAGGCGTGGTCAATGGCGGAGACGGGTGCATGGGAAGGCGTGGTCAGTGGCGGAGACGGGCGGCACGGGAAGGCGTGGTCAGTGGCGCGCACAGGCCAAACGACACCGTTATAGTAACATCATTGGTAAATTGGTAGTTTACGTTCCGACAATGAAGAGAGCTGTTTCAATGAAGCATATTTTGTCTCCACACCTAATTTGTAGCCATGTCCAGATTGGATGTTGAAAGCAATTTATCTAATAATTGGGTGTAGTTATTTAAACAAAAAGCTATATCAGGCAGCACCACATACACGAAGATGGGCGAGACACGCCAGCATAAGATGCATTTGAGCAAGTTCTGGTTTCTAGCAATCAATCGATCTTTCATCTTTCAAATCAATCTTTCACTGGCAACTGAAAGCAAACCACATACATGGCGACTCTACTTCCACTACCTACAACAGAAACAACGGCATGGTCTGATGAGCCCCTCAAGTTTCAGCCAGGCTCCAACCCTGCGTTGGCCAGCTCTGCACTGGCCTCTGCCCGGCACCGGCACGTACCTCCTTCTCGGCGAGCATGTCTCTGAATTGCTTCATGCGGATCTCGAGCGGCACAATGGCGCGCTCCCTGGCGGCGCGCACCTCCGCCTCGATGGCCGCCTCCTTGCCGACGTCTATCTTCTTCGGCGCCTCATCCTTCACCTCTACTGGACACAGGCGGGGAACGGTGACGAGCACGGAATGACTATCGTAACTGCTGGTCGGTAAACTGTGGGACATATTATGCCCAGCATTGTCCAGCAGGACCAATCACGGCCAACTCAATCTAAAGCAAAGCGGTTCGGAATGTAGGATCACACAATGTCAACCATTAACCACCTCACAATGAGGTAAGCTGATTTCAGAACACCAAAATTACCTCGCATCAGTAACCATCAAAGAATCAATTAACCTCACAATGAGGTAAGCTGATTTCAGAACACCAAAATTACCTCGCATCAGTAACCATCAAAGAATCAATTAACCTCACAATGAGGTAAGCTGATTTCAGAACACCAAAATTACCTCGCATCAGTCACCATCAAAGAATCAATTAACCTCACAATGAGGTAAGCTGATTTCAGAACACCAAAATTACCTCGCATCAGTCACCATCAAAGAATCAATTAACCTCACAATGAGGTAAGCTGATTTCAGAACACCAAAATTACCTCGCATCAGTCACCATCAAAGAATCAATTAACCTCACAATGAGGTAAGCTGATTTCAGAACACCAAAATTACCTCGCATCAGTAACCATCAAAGAATCAATTAACCTCACAATGAGGTAAGCTGATTTCAGAACACCAAAATTACCTCGCATCAGTCACCATCAAAGAATCAATTAACCTCACAATGAGGTAAGCTGATTTCAGAACACCAAAATTACCTCGCATCAGTAACCATCAAAGAATCAATTAACCTCACAATGAGGTAAGCTGATTTCAGAACACCAAAATTACCTCGCATCAGTCACCATCAAAGAATCAATTAACCTCACAATGAGGTAAGCTGATTTCAGAACACCAAAATTACCTCGCATCAGTCACCATCAAAGAATCAATTAACCTCACAATGAGGTAAGCTGATTTCAGAACACCAAAATTACCTCGCATCAGTCACCATCAAAGAATCAATGCAAACACGAGAATCGTAGCCTTGCCCACATGCTTTCCATGTACCACTAAGTTTCCCGCTCCCCATCGCTCTGGCCTGCAGACCTTTCTTGGGCTCCTCTGTCTTGGCCTTCTTGGCCGGCGGCTCGTCCTCCCTGGTCTCTGTGGACTCCAGCTGTTTGGGCGGCTGGAGCATCTTGTCGACGTCAGCGCGGCCGTTCAGGTCCTCGGGCCTCTCCCAGACCGAGGTGCGCGAGGACGGGTTGTAGAAGAACACCCGGCCGTCTCCAGTCCACACGACACACCTGCCGCCGCGCGGGCACGGTGGTGGTCAGATCACACGCTGTGCACGGCAGGCACCGCCAGGCACCTCCCGGCACCGCCCGGCACCGCCCGGCACCGCCCGGCACCGCCCGGCACCGCCCGGCACCGCCCGGCACCGCCCGGCACCGCCCGGCACCGCCCGGCATCGCCCGGCATCGCCCGGCACCGCCAGGTGATCGAGACACTCAACAAACACACGAGCATTGACGCCGACTGAAAAGAAGTATTGAGCTTAACGAAGACCGTGTCAGTAGTTCGTTCCAAATGTATGTTTGTCTGCCTTATCAAATAATGAATTATAAAATGGATGTTTGCCTGTCTTTATCAGTCACTTGGCGTTGGCACGAATAAGAAAAATAGTCGATATTGAACATGGTCGCTCACTAAAAATACCCTTAGCAATATGAGTGGTTGAAAAGGACATGACACGAAGTTGTCTTTTTCGTAATGCTGTTCAGAATGGCGAAAATGCAACAAAACAGTCTCCCTGCACGAACCAGTCTCGGATAGCCCAATCCCCGCCGCGTGCACGCCTCGACTGGCCGGCGCCACTCACCAGGGCGACCCTGGCACGGGCGTGGAGCTGACCGGCCGGCTCTTGTCCTCCTGTTTGGCCGGCACCGACTCCTCCTTGGCCTCCGAGGCCGACTGCGACGACTCGTCATCGTCCACGTCCATCCCATCATCCGCCGACTCGTGGTCCTCCTCCGCTGCTGCCGCGGCGGCGGCGGCGGGGGCGGCGGCGGCCGGCGCAGGCTTCAGTTCGGGTGGGTCGGCCGCCTTCACCTCCCCGGCGGCCACGGCGGCGGCGGCGGCGGCAGCCACCTGCTGCTGGGCGGCCAGGCGCGCCGCTGGCGGGGGACAGACGGGAACAGGTCAGAAACTAGAGACATCAGAGCTGTCAGGGGCGCCGCGGGCGGGGGACAGACGGGAACAGGTCAGAAACTAGAGACATCAGAGCTGTCAGGGGCGCCGCGGGCAGGGGACAGACGGGAACAGGTCAGAAACTAGAGACATCAGAGCTGTCAGGGGCGCCGCGGGCGGGGGACAGACGGGAACAGGTCAGAAACTAGAGACATCAGAGCTGTCAGGGGCGCCGCGGGCAGGGGACGGACGGGAACAGGTCAGAAACTAGAGACATCAGAGCTGTCAGGGGCGCCGCTGGCGGGGGGACAGACGGGAACAGGTCAGAAACTAGAGACATCAGAGCTGTCAGGGGCGCCGCGGGCAGGGGACGGACGGGAACAGGTCAGAAACTAGAGACATCAGAGCTGTCAGGGGCGCCGCTGGCGGGGGGACAGACGGGAACAGGTCAGAAACTAGAGACATCAGAGCTGTCAGGGGCGCCGCGGGCAGGGGACGGACGGGAACAGGTCAGAAACTAGAGACATCAGAGCTGTCAGGGGCGCCGCTGGCGGGGGGACAGACGGGAACAGGTCAGAAACTAGAGACATCAGAGCTGTCAGGGGCGCCGCGGGCAGGGGACGGACGGGAACAGGTCAGAAACTAGAGACATCAGAGCTGTCAGGGGCGCCGCTGGCGGGGGACAGACGGGAACAGGTCAGAAACTAGAGACATCAGAGCTGTCAGGGGCGCCGCTGGCGGGGGGACAGACGGGAACAGGTCAGAAACTAGAGACATCAGATGTCAGGGGCGCCGCGGGCAGGGGACAGACGGGAACAGGTCAGAAACTAGAGACATCAGAGCTGTCAGGGGCGCCGCTGGCGGGGGGACAGACGGGAACAGGTCAGAAACTAGAGACATCAGAGCTGTCAGGGGCGCCGCGGGCAGGCGACTGACGGGAACAGGTCAGAAACTAGAGACATCAGAGCTGTCAGGGGCGCCGCTGGCGGGGGGACAGACGGGAACAGGTCAGAAACTAGAGACATCAGAGCTGTCAGGGGCGCCGCTGGCGGGGGGACAGACGGGAACAGGTCAGAAACTAGAGACATCAGAGCTGTCAGGGGCGCCGCGGGCAGGGGACGGACGGGAACAGGTCAGAAACTAGAGACATCAGAGCTGTCAGGGGCGCCGCTGGCGGGGGGACAGACGGGAACAGGTCAGAAACTAGAGACATCAGAGCTGTCAGGGGCGCCGCGGGCAGGGGGACAGACGGGAACAGGTCAGAAACTAGAGACATCAGAGCTGTCAGGGGCGCCGCTGGCGGGGGGACAGACGGGAACAGGTCAGAAACTAGAGACATCAGAGCTGTCAGGGGCGCCGCGGGCAGGGGACTGACGGGAACAGGTCAGAAACTAGAGACATCAGAGCTGTCAGGGGCGCCGCTGGCGGGGGGACAGACGGGAACAGGTCAGAAACTAGAGACATCAGAGCTGTCAGGGGCGCCGCTGGCGGGGGGACAGACGGGAACAGGTCAGAAACTAGAGACATCAGAGCTGTCAGGGGCGCCGCGGGCAGGGGACGGACGGGAACAGGTCAGAAACTAGAGACATCAGAGCTGTCAGGGGCGCCGCTGGCGGGGGGACAGACGGGAACAGGTCAGAAACTAGAGACATCAGAGCGGGCAGGGGCGCCGCGGGCAGGGGCGCCGCGGGCAGGGGCGCCGCGGGCAGGGGGACAGACGGGAACAGGTCAGAAACTAGAGACATCAGAGGTGTCAGGGGCGCCGCTGGCGGGGGACAGACCGTGTCACACATGTCAAAACACAAAAATGATTCTTCACACAGAATACAATGATGATGATCATTGGGGTTTTCGGGCGCACCGACTACTAGGTCACACGGCGCCCACACACAGAATAAAAGCAAGACTACGAACAAGCATTACAAGAATTTCACCACAGATTGCAACACATCTGCACTTCAAATATATACATGCAACAAGGAATCACTGCACAGATTCCAGCCACCCAGAACTGCAGCGTGCGCTGCTCGACCCCGGCCGTGCTGAGGTGGTCGCTCGCCTCACCCTCGAGGTCGGTGATGGCCTGCGGCTTCACCCAGACCGACTGCTGAGACTTGGCGTTGTAGTAGTATTTGCGGCCGTCTGGCGCCGTGTGCTCGGTCCACTCGGCCGCCTTCGCCACCAGCTCCGGGTCCAGCTGCAGGGGCGGCACGGCGCACAGGGTCAGCGTATGGCGCAGATACATTTTCAAAGGTTTTGATAGATAAAGGTGCTTAGGCATCCATGACTAGATATCGTACATTACATCACGACACACAAGAAAATATTCGGACAAAGTTACACAGCACACTAACACCAAACTGTCACGAGCCAACTGACCATCAGTCCGGTTGTGACCGGTCAGACTCACCTCCTTATTATCGACAGAGGGCGCGCCCTGTATCACCTGCTGCGTGGGCGGCGGCATCTGGGTGTTGGTGGGCGGCGGACCGGCGCCGGGCGCCCAGCCGGCCTGACCGCCCGGCGGACCGCCGCCCCACGGGCCGCCCATCCAGGAGGGCGGTGGCATGTTAAATTGCCCGCCGGGGCCGCCGCCGCCGCCGCCGCCGCCGCCGCCGCCACCGGGCGGGCCGGCGAACGGCGGCGGGCCGGAGGGCACCTGGACGGCCGGACCGCCGCCGCCGCCGCCGCCGCCGCCACCGCCACCGCCGGCACTGGTCGCTGCGGGACCGCCGCCGCCGCCGTCACCGCCGCCAGACGAGTCTGTACAGACAGACACAGCAACCAGGTGTGACCAAACGCCCGAAACGGCACATCCAGTGTTCGATTTGTCGTTTCATGACCTGGTCCCGGAGAGTAAAAATCCATAGGTGGAGAACAATTTTCTTGTTAGGAAAATTAAGATTTCATTTTTTTCACAAATTATTTTACTTGGAAAGGAAAATTGCCTGATTTGTAATAGATAAAAATATTAGTTAGAAAATGAAATATTTTTACTACAATGTCGGTAAGATCAGATGAAAAGAGCAAATTTCTAGAAAAAACAAGAAGAGAGCAAAATTCTTTGGACACAAAAAGTCCAGAAAATGGTCAAAATTCCAAAGCTGGCGCACATCGGACTGGCAAACTGTCGCAATGCTTAGCTTGGCACATAGATCATTGATCAAAGCGTCCCAAAACTATAGGTAGCTTCTAAGCTTACGACTATAACGATTACCAAGCGAGTTGCCATACAATGCAGGCACCTTTGCAGGTACCTTTGCAGGTACCTTTGCAGGTACCTTTGCAGGTACCTTTGCAGGTACCTTTGCAGGTACCTTTGCAGGTACCTTTGCAGGTACCTTTGCAGGTACCTTTGCAGGTACCTTTGCAGGTACCTTTGCAGGTACCTTTGCAGGTACCTTTGCAGGTACCTTTGCAGGTACCTTTGCAAGTACCTTTGCAGGTACCTTTGCAGGTACCTTTGCAGGTACCTTTGCAGGTACCTTTGCAGGTACCTTTGCAGGTACCTTTGCAGATACCTTTGCAGGTACCTTTGCAGGTACCTTTGCAGGTACCTTTGCAGGTACCTTTGCAGGTACCTTTGCAGGTATTTGCAGGTATTATTCACCTTTGTTCTCTGAGTCCTGACTGTTGTCGCCGTCGGTCTCACTCTCGGACTTGCCACGGCCGGGACCGCCGGCCGCCGCGCTGCCCTGGCCTCCCACAGACTGAGTCATCTGCTCCACCTGTACCGACACAGCAGGGGAGCACGGACGGGTCACACACCGGGTCATCCCACAGACTGAGTCATCTGCTCCACCTGTACCGATACAGCAGGGGAGCACGCACGGGTCACACACCGGGTCATCCCACAGACTGAGTCATCTGCTCCACCTGTACCGACACAGCAGGGGAGCACGCACGGGTCACACACCGGGTCATCCCACAGACTGAGTCATCTGCTCCACCTGTACCGATACAGCAGGGGAGCACGCACGGGTCACACACCGGGTCATCCCACAGACTGAGTCATCTGCTCCACCTGTACCGACACAGCAGGGGAGCACGCACGGGTCACACACCGGGTCATCCCACAGACTGAGTCATCTGCTCCACCTGTACCGACACAGCAGGGGAGCACGCACGGGTCACACACCAGGTCATCCCACAGACTGAGTCATCTGATCCACCTGTACCGACACAGCAGGGGAGCACGGACGGGTCACACACCGGGTCATCCCACAGACTGAGTCATCTGATCCACCTGTACCGACACAGCAGGGGAGCACGGACGGGTCACACACCGGGTCATCCCACAGACTGAGTCATCTGCTCCACCTGTACCGACACAGCAGGGGAGCACGCGCGGGTCACACACCGGGTCATCCCACAGACTGAGTCATCTGCTCCACCTGTACCGATACAGCAGGGGAGCACGCACGGGTCACACACCGGGTCATCCCACAGACTGAGTCATCTGCTCCACCTGTACCGACACAGCAGGGGAGCACGCACGGACGGGTCACACACCGGGCAGCAGCACACCGGCCGGGACGTCCCGCCAATGTGCCGGCGATGCGACCCGAGACGATCTGAACAATCCGTCACAAATTCACCCAGCTCAGCAATGTTCGCAAATCACCGCTCAACAACCGTCAGGGCATGACCGATCCGAGATATTTACTACACGATATAACACGACATAGCACAATAACAGGTGGACACACGTGTCATCGCCGCCCGATACCAGTAGCCAGCCTCCCGTACCTCCTGCTGTGTCAGTATGCGCACGCCGTCGCCCTCCGGCTTGGTCCAGGTGGTCTCTCGGGACTGGGCATTGTAGTAGTACGGCTTGCCGTCGTCGTTCTTGGTCTCCACCCAGACGTTGGCCAGGTTCATGCCGCCGAACTGGGACGGCGGCGCCGAGTGGTGGCCGGGCGGCGGGCCCGAGAAGGGCGGCGGCCCGGCCGGCGGACCCATCGGCCCGCCCGGCGGACCGCCCCACGACCCCGGCGGAGGTGGACCCATGCCAGGGCCGCCCATGCCGGGCGGACCCGGCGGATACGGACCCTGCGGCGGCGGCGGAGACACGGCACTCGGTCAGAAAGGGAGATACACGGCACCCAGCTGTCGGCTGCAGTTACAGGGACACTGCAGTTCAGGACAACACACCTGACCGACCCTGACACGGCCACCGAGACACAGAAAACAGGCATCCAGCCGCTCCTGACAAGTCGAAAACATCACATGATCAAGTGACGACCATGATTCAGGATCAGTCGGCGTGGCACGTGAAAAGTGATCACAATACCAGCGGCATCGCATTAGCTGGTAACAACCTCTGATAAAACCATGCTACACAAAATGCCCACACTTTCAACATCAGTGACTACAAATACTATTCTCACCACGTCTCTTTCACCATACACGGGGTTCGACACTGACCTTCACGGCCTGTGATCACCATCGGACCTCCTGGCCCCATCATGCCCGGGTGCGGCCCCTGTACTCACCATCGGACCTCCTGGCCCCATCATGCCCGGGTGCGGCCCCTGTACTCACCATCGGACCTCCTGGCCTCATCATGCCCGGGTGCGGCCCCTGTACTCACCATCGGACCTCCTGGTCCCATCATGCCCGGGTGCGGCCCCTGTACTCACCATCGGACCTCCTGGCCCCATCATGCCCGGGTGCGGCCCCTGTACTCACCATCGGACCTCCTGGTCCCATCATGCCCGGGTGCGGCCCCTGTACTCACCATCGGACCTCCTGGTCCCATCATGCCCGGGTGCGGCCCCTGTACTCACCATCGGACCTCCTGGTCCCATCATGCCCGGGTGCGGCCCCTGTACTCACCATCGGACCTCCTGGCCCCATCATGCCCGGGTGCGGCCCCTGTACTCACCATCGGACCTCCTGGCCCCACCATGCCCGGGTGCGGCCCCTGTACTCACCATCGGACCTCCTGGTCCCATCATGCCCGGGTGCGGCCCCTGTACTCACCATCGAACCTCCTGGCCCCATCATGCCCGGGTGCGGCCCCTGTACTCACCATCGGACCTCCTGGTCCCACCATGCCCGAGTGCGGCCCCTGTACTCACCATCGGACCTCCTGGTCCCATCATGCCCGGGTGCGGCCCCCAGTTGTGGTCGAACGGCGGAGGGCCCCTGAACGGCGGCCGGGGACCGCGGAAGAAGGGCGGCGGCGGAGGGCCTCGCCAGGGGCCGCGCGGGCCCGGCGGACCGTTCCAGGGCGGCCCGGGCGGGCCGCCCCGGCCACGGAAGCGCGGCGGCGGCGGACCGCGCCACGGCGGACCACCTGGGCCGCCGGGGGGTCCGGGACGGCTGCGTGGGAGAGGAGACACGGTCAGACAGGTGCCGGGGCACAGTGGAGCACAGATAACGGCAATCTGGCACCAGCATGCCACATGCCTACAGTGGCCACACACCAGCATGCCTACAGTGGCCGGTTGTGACCAGACTGTTGGCTGACGGTCCGATCACCGATGGTCCGGCTCTCACCAATAACCGCCTACAGTGGCCGGTTGTGACCGGACTGTTGGCTGACGGTCCGATCACCGATGGTCCGGCTCTCACCTCATCGGAGCCCCGGCCGAATTCGCTCGCGAGGAGGCGGCCCAGGATTCCAAATGGGTGCAAAACGACGAGGAGATTTAGGATCGTCTGGAACGTCGGTATGTCACAACCGAAGCCATTGAGGTGAGAATCATCAGGTTTAAGGAGGCTCGGCAGGGTCAGGAGAGTCATGCTGATTGTATCACTAGGCTGCAACGGCTGGCTGGAGATGCATCTGCAAGCGAGTCAGCTGATGTCGGGCGGAAGCGTGTTGTTTTTTCGGATGTCGGGCGGAAGCGTGACGATTTTTGGACGGATTAATTGATCGGGATGTACGGGAAAGACTAATCCGTGAACGCTGGATGAAGGATGAGCAAAGCGCCAAGGAGTATGACGATATTCTCAAGATTGCAGAGACTGCAAGGACGTCGAAGCAGGCAGCGGCGCTCACTGGAGACCGTCACCAGGTCGGCGGGGCGTGCGCTGCCGCTCAGTTCCAGACGGCCGCGGCCCCGGTCGCCCCTTCCCCTCTCCCTCGCTGGCAGCGAGAGCAGGGTCAGCTGGGCGCCGGGTCAGCCGGTCCGACGGCCCGCGGCTAGGTCAGGTCAGTTGCCGGCTCAGCAGTACGGGCCGCGTGCCACGGCAGTGAGGGGTGGTCGGTCCGTTGGCTCCGTTGGAAAGTACTCATCAGGGAGGCTGGTACCGATGCCATAGGCGTCTCGCGGAGAACCCAGCGTGGTCGCCGCGTCGGGAAAGTGCAGTTGCACCCGCCGTTTTCAACGAGCAGCAAGGTGAGCAGGATTTTTACTGAGCCGTCCCACAGTCGCAAAACCTGGAGTAAGTGAGATTCTGGCCGTGCAATACGGGTGCTGATTGGTCACTAATTGCAGACGAAGAGCCGACTGCTCGGGAGCGGTTGGCAATTCGCCCATCAAGTGTGCGTGGTCGGGGCGTGAGCAGCGAAGGCATTCCAGTGCTAGGTGAGGTATGGCGCACCGTGAGAATAGGTGGCATCACTGTCCAAGATCAGCGTTTTTTTGTACGCGGGCTTGTCGTTCCAGCCATATTGAGCATTTATTTTTGGCCTCGTCTTGGCAGCATGAAGCTGAACCTTCAGACACGCCGGAGGCGCGAGTCGGCGGATCGACCTCAAGCTCCGACGCGACATCACGGTACCACCGGCAACCGAGGCGCTCGTTCCCGTCGAGCGCGGTGAGCTGCCAGGTGAGGAGTACCTGCTGGAGCCGGTAGGGGGCGAATAACCGCCAGCCTGTGCTGCCTCTTGTGTGATACGGCCGACAGATGATGACACAGTGTGGGTGAAGGTGGCCAATGCCATCTCAAATGACGAAGTTCTGAGAAGAGGTGAAGTAGTAGCAAGCGCAAGTGCAGAGTTTACGCTGGAGGGTGTATGGAATCGGGGGCCAAACGAAACGCAGAATGAAATGAAAATCAACGTTTGTTCAGATCTGTCGGAGGCCCAACGTGTTGACATGAATCATCTGGTCTCGGAATTCAGTGACGTTTTGTACACAGGTGGTGAGCTGCCGATCGTGCGCGTCAACGTCGAACACAGGATCAATGTCGCCCCCGGCACCCGTCCAGTCGCATCCCGTCCCAGACGCCTGTCCCCACGCCTGGAGGACGAGGTGCGGAAAGAGATGCAGCAGCTGGAGGCCATGGGCGTCATCAGACAGTCACACAGCCCGTGGGCCGCGACGTGTGCGAGGCGCAAAGACGGACGTCTTCGCCTGGCCATCGATTATCGCCCAGTGAACGCGAGGTCCGCTGCATCAACCCTGCACCCGACACCGCTGATGAAGGATCTGTTGGACAGACTCGGTAATGCCAAATTCTTTTCAGTTCTGGACGATAAGTATCATCAGCTGTCTCTAAATCCGTCAGCCAGTGAGGACAGCCTTTGTAGTTCTGTGGGGACAGTATGAGTGGGCGGAACGGACGCCTTTCGGTTTGCCTGGGGCAGGATTTTCCTTTCAGAGGATGATGTCCGCCGTTTTAGGGGAGTCCAACTTCACTGAGGCTCTCTGCTACTTAGATGATGTTAGTCTGGGGAGAGACTTGGCAGCAGCATCAGAGACGATTGCGTTCCGTCCTTGGGAAAGTTCGCGAGGCTGGTCTAGTCACCTAAAAAATGTCAGTTTGGTACGAAGACGGTGGAATACCTGGGCACAGTCATCAGTAACGGGCAGATCAGCATGAGTGAGGCCCGGGTTCAGCAGCTCAGAAGCCTGACTCCTCCCAGAGATGTGCATGAACTGTGCCGAGCACTTCATTTGCACATGTCCAGAGATGGATCCCGGGGGTCGCCGCCACAGCCCGGCCGTTGTATGACGCTCTTGACAGGGATGGCCGACAGAAGCTGCACTGGACCGAGGAGATGAAGGTGGCGTTCCTCAGGCGTCTGACACGGTGGCACTGTACTACCAGATAACCAGCGTCCAGCATCAGTCTTTTTCCCGAGATTTACTGTGGATTTTCCACTCCTTATTTTACAATGTATTGGATAATTGGAACCCTAATACTGAGTTATGGATGTAATGATAGGGTCAGCCTGTGTATAGGGAAAGATGGGTAAGAATTAGAATAGGTGGCTAATAACTAATTCTGGTGAGCAGGTAATTGGATAATGATAAAGCTGAGTACATATGTTTTCTTGGGTTGGATTTTCCACTCTTTATGCTTATTTTTAGCCAGAATTGTTCACTCTGCACATCATCTCCAAAGCAATTTTAGGACCCTGATCTGGCATGTCGTTGCAGCACTGTGAATGTGGACAAGTCACAATTGCAATATCCTCGTCCAGCAACTGCTTCAGCTCGCACCTGTGCTGGGTCGGTGCAAGGCCAAGGCCCTAGATACCCCAGGGGTTGGTAGGGTAATCAGGGCTGTCCCGGCCTGCCCAGGAGGCCAGAGGAGTGGTACTCAAAACAGCAAGTAGGCCCTGGCCGTTTGCAGGCAAGGCAAACTAATGGTCAGCTCTAACCTGTTTAGAAGCCTCCAGGAAAGGATGTTAAATATAACACATTCAATTGGCTTTAAATTTTGGCACAAAGTTGGTGAAGTTTCAGTGCAAATTATGGTGCGCCAAATTCTGGCGCATGATGGGTCGCTGAGGTGTTCAGCGTACTGTGGATATTTTTGTCTGGCAGTCAAAAACACTATCACTGGGTATTTCCCTTCAGTACACCATTAGTTATTAGTTAATCCCTATAATATACCTACCAATCAATAGAAAATATCACATTTAGTAACTATGGATGTCTTCCCCAAGACATTTTGCACTATAACTAATTCTAACTTCAATAATTAATATCTTGCCGATTCTGTTGCCCCACCCGCAGCCAAACTTTGTTTACACAGCATCCGACAACGACTGACCTTGATACAAGTATAGACAGCGTTCACAGTGACCCGGCTATGACATCACAGAACTTATTTACGCTGTAGGATTAGGTGGAACGGACTAGTAGCACGCTCAACTGGACTTAATTGGCAGACTAGTAGACCACTCAATCAGACTTAATTGGAACAGACTAGTAGACCGCTCAACTGGGCTTAATGGTGGTTAGGTTAGGTTATTATTCGGCAGCATTTTCACTCATAAAATATATGGTCATTGTTCCAATAACGTCATGGACGATCCTTATTTTTTCTGTGAATCTTCCTGCGTTGATATCTATCTGCATAGGTATGGCGACAATCGTGGAGCATCTCAGGAAGATTTTTGTTCCAACATTGTTAGGTAAGGTACATTCTAAACAATATAAAAGGTAGATAATAGTCATAGTGCCTTGCAAGATGAGTAGTGACCAAATAGTTAAGTTTTGTAACATCTAGAATGCTGTGTACTTATGGCCAGTTACCAGTATGACCCCATTAACTGGAGAGGTGAATTACTGAACTATTACCGGGCTCTGTTGATGTACTGATGTACTTACGGTCCTCGCCAAAATCCTCCTCTCATGGGACCACCAAAATCGGGGCCACCGCCATGCCCATCCTCCATTTGATCCATGTGATGGCCGGGACCGCCATTATGTGATTCAGATTCTGAATGATTGTGATCTTCACGATGGTCACTTTTTCCGGGATTTTCATGGTGCCCGGGAGAAGACGCGTGATCCCCATCACCCTGCTCAAAGTCTGCCATGATGTTCCCTCACAGCTGTGGATAAGTGATACCAATATCTGAAGATATTATTAATCAATCATGGAAAACCAACACACCACCGGCCGCGCAAAATCGCTAAAGCACACGACAACGCAATGGCGGCTGAATGGCGGCGATTGACGCAAATGCAAAACAACGCGCATGCGTTCCGAAAATAGTCACCGCCACTAAATAAAAATGGGAGAGGTACCACAAATAACAATTGACTCTTTTGTTGAATGTTAGATAAAGTATTTCTTTTTTTAGCGACTGCTTCTGGCATAAGTATAATTAATGCAGCTAAAATAGAAAATATAAATAAATATGTTACATTGTAACAAGTGTTACATATACCGTTACACGTTACCACGTAACAATGGGACGGAGCTTTTCCTTTTCTAAAAAGTTGGTAGGGCAAAGCAAAGCATCATATTGGTTGGTTGCTTTGCTTTATTTAGGTAAATAAAGACTTTTTTACGCCAGGAAAGGAAGCTTTCAAATATAACAAAAGTTTATGGGACAAAATAAATGCTGGTGGTCTGTGGGGCAGTGGCACTTGCACAGCCTCACCATTTGGTATTTGAATAGGGAACTCCGTCCGTGGCCCGTGCGGCGTGCACATTTGGTAGAAATAATACAACCTTGTCAGAAGCAAGGGCGCCGCCACCTTCCGAAAGTTGGGGGGGGGGGGGACGGAGGCATTCTGAAGTCGATTCTTTCCATGCAACGCCCATAGGCGTAATGCTAAATCCGAAAATGTTGGGGGGGGGGGGGGGGGGGGCACGCCCCCCCCCCGTCTCCCTGGGGCGGAGCCCCTGGTCAGAAGGTTATATTTAAGAAATGTTGGAATTTTAGATTGTGTTGTGAGAATGGTGTGTCAAAAGTTGTGAAGGCTGGGAACAAAAACATAAGTTGTACGCTACGCTACACCGAACAATTAACATTTTGTTGGCAATGGGCTAAATGTAGGCCGCAGGGGCCAATGCATTGCCATAACGTAAAGTTCCCGTAACTTTGTAAGTAGCGACTTCGAAATGTGGTACAAAGACCAATACATTAGCTCGTTTGTATTTACCGACGTTGTTTGAACGACCACACTGGTCCCAAAATCATTGATGTATTCTTTTTTTTTACCAATCCTTGGAACTTTTGCTTCAATATATTTTGGACTCTCGGGGGGGGGGGAGAGGGGGCGCAAGTTGTTTGGTAGCCGTGACATCACCATGGCAGTCGAATCCCGTTCCAGTGTTAAAGGAAATAGTTCACCTTGGAAAATTCTCCAACACTATTTTATTATATTTTTTAATACAATTTATTTTTATATTGTCAAAAATGGCCTTATATCGCGCCGATTCAGGACATAAGGCCGTACATTTTTATTGTTTATCAAAACTATATGCATACTCTCGGAGTCAGAGTCCTGACGTCACGCGAATGTAAACAATGGTTCAGCCAATCAGATTCGAAAGTAGTCGCGTAAAGATAGACTCGCATTGGAGATGTGCCAACCGGCGGCCGGCGTTCGCTTGCTAGCACCAGCTGCAAGCTGATTGGCTGATGGTATAGCCTCTGCCCGGGCTAAAACCAGTACAACATTCTTTCGCCAGCACCACATTCCTTCGCCAAGAACTCAAATACGTTCGGCTGGAGAGTCTTTTCAGTCAAGAAAACTTGCAGATAGGGGTTTCCCAACACGGGCTACAAAACTGCTATCTCAGTTTAAAAACTAATGTTGAAGGTGAACTATTTCCTTTAAGGCAATGCAAAGAGGCTTGGTAGTCACCTCCCTTTAATTTGTTATCTAAGAGAGATGGATACAAGTATTTATGCTCAATGGGAAGCTAGTTTCTTCAAGATTGCTGGATTGGCCTACGATTTTCCCTGAGACACTCCAATTGTTCACAATTATTGGTCGATTGGAGGCATGTTCCGCCCACACGGCGCGCCGGAGGGGGGTCCGCTGCCAAGGGCTGTACACCGCCACCACCGCGCCGGCCGCAAGTTGGTGAGAACCGCTGCGACGCCTTGCCAGAGACTGTACCGCCGCGGGGCCGGCCGGTCACCGCCGCTGGCTGGCCGACCCGGCGGCGGCCTGGTGCTTCGAAATTTCCGGCCTGAATGCAAACTCTGTTACAGCTGACTAATTGTGATATATCGTTAACATGGTGTTTAAAGGCATTTTTCAAATAAAATTGATGTATCAATTTAAATATTATTTTAATTCGAATACACACAAAATTGTATCAAATATACTTCGTGTTCTGTTCAGATATGTCCCGATGTGATTACCATATCCTACTATATAGTTGAAATTCTAGAAGAAAATGAAAACTATTCCAAAAAGCGTACCCGAAGTAGTTGATATGGTAAAATAATTAGTTTATTTTAGTTTGAACTAGGCGTAACGTAACCATGGCAGTCGCCAAACTTGAACTCAGAGTACTTATATCAATGAGTAGGTTCAAGTTTGGCGACTGCCATTGTTACGTCATACCTGGTTCAAACTATAATAAACTATCTGGTATGCTTTTTGGAATAATTCTCATTCTCTTCTAGAATTTCAACTATGTAGTAGGATATGGTAATCACATCGGAAAATATCTAAAAAAGAAAGAAATATATTTAATGCAATTTTGTATGTATTCGAATAAAAATAATATTTAAAGTTCATTGATACATCATTTTATTGAAAAAATGGTGATAAACACCATTTTAACGATACATCAAAATTAGTCAGCTGTAACAGACTTTGTATTCAGGCCGGAAATTACGAAGCACCAGGCCGCCGCCGGGAAGGCCGGCTGGCGGCGGCGGCCCAGGGGGGTGTCATGGCTATCTCCGTAACGTGTCCACCCTGTCCCATGGCGTCACTTGCCAGCTCGATTTCCACCAATGGAGTGGCCGAATCGGGAGAAGCGTATTTCCTTTCGTAGACCGTCTCGTGGCACTTCTCGGTCTACCAAAGGAATTACGCCTTCGACCGGTGCGGCCGCCATGTTTATTTGCGGTGGCGCATTCGTCACTCGATGATCTTCAGCATAATTGTAGGTGAAACAAGTGTAATCCAGATGTAAAAATACTTTCACCGGATAGATACTGCTACAAAGTACCCTCAAGTCACCTTCCTTCATCAGCAACCAGGTGAAATAATACAAAATTTGCACTTCAACCAAAAACAGCATCCAGCGACAGTTCCCCGTGACCAAAATCCAAACATTGCCTTATATGGGCATGGGCCTCGCTTGGTTGCATGCCTCGCTTTGACATCGTCTAGCGGCTCACCCTCGCAATTTAGGAGAAAATGTCCCAAAAGCGAGCTGTAGAAGACATTTCAATCTATCATTTAGTGCTCAATTGATTCCTCTGGCACTTAAGGTATTAAAATGGTAGGACGCGAAAGTAGGCCGATTTAACACTATTTGAATAGGGAGCGTGTGACGTCACGTGCCCGTGACATCGCGCATTTCGCTGCCTACCCCGGACGGATCTACCTAGTCTCTATGGCCTTGGCGGCGGCCGGCCGGTCCCACGGCGGTACATTCTCGGGCAAGGCGTCGCAGCGATTCTCACCAACTTGCGGCCGGCGCGGCAGTGGCGGTGTACAGCCTTTGACAGCGCCCCTCCCCCCCCCCCCCCTCCCGCTCCGGCGCGCCGTGTGGGCGGAACATACCTCATCATCATCATTTATTTCGTATGGCGCTCCATATATGACATGGCTTTTCAGGCCAAGTGTCATGACAGTGACAAATAAAATCAGCATAATCACATAAAAACCTAAACAGCAATAAAACACATTAAAACTACGGCTAAAATGACTACAGCTAACTCTCGCCCATCCACTTTCTGCAGCGCCTACGGCACATGGCTGACGTCCGTGACTGTCGCACATTCGTTGGGACGGTGTTCCACAGAGCACAGGCCCGATAACTAAAAAACTTACGGGCGTGCTCAGTGCGCACCCTGGGTAGCTGGAGCTGCATATTCTCGGTAGCACGTGTTTGCTTGCTCAGTGCGCACCCTGGGTAGCTGGAGCTGCATATTCTCGGTAGCACGTGTTTGCTTGCTCAGTGCGCACCCTGGGTAGCTGGAGCTGCATATTCTCTGCAGCACGTGTTTGCTTGCTCGATACATCGCCACGGAGTTCAAAACATTCAGAAAGACATTTCGGCGCATGTGAGTTTTTTAAGAGGTAGTGTAAAGTCCCACAGTCACCCTCCGCCACTAACCGGTCTATATGGGGCCATTCAAGCTCCTCCAACAATGCAGTCACATGGGCAGAGCGCCGCGCTCCCATAACAACCTGTGCGCAGTGGTTTATGACCTTCTGCAGACGGTGTCGCTGCACAACGCCACAACCAGACCAAACAGACATGCAGTAGCGGATGTGAGGGACAATCAACATTTCTACGATCATCTTCTTGACTTCCCTTGGTAAGCCCCTCGCGGATTTCGACAGTCCACCCAGGGTGGCGTAACATCGGCGAATCACTGCTGACACATGTGACTCGAACGTCAGTCCGGCATCGACTATCACGCCCAGAATATTGGCGTTGGCGGAGGGCTGGATGAGGTGTACATTTAGAAATAGTTCACCTTCGGATTTTTTTCTTCAGAATACGATTTTATTATATTTTTTAATAGTTTCTTTTTTTCTTTTTAAAAATGGTCCTACATCGCGCCAATTCAGGACAGAAGGTTGTAAATTATTGATTTTATGGTGTGCGTTATTGGTCTGCGCATGCTCCATGGCAGTGCTGGCACTTTCAGACGGTACGGTACATCATATATGCGCCGTATTCCTTCGCCAACAAGTCAAATATCTTCGGCTGGAGAGTCTTTTCAGCCAAGAAAAGTTCCAGATAAGGATTTCTCAACACGGGCTACAAAACTGCTATTTCAGTTCAAAACCCATGTTGAAGGCAGACTTGTCAATGATTCAATGTGAATCGACTACTTTTGATTGAATCATTCTTATTTCAAATGAATGACTCATGAATCGATTCACCTCATGCGCAAACCTGTTGTGAGTCACTGATTGAATCATTCATACAGAGAAAATAGGCTGATTGAATCATTCAATGCTCAAAGAATCATTATTTTTTGGTCGAACAGCATAAACTGTCCACAAAATATGCCAGTGGCCCAGCATTCATCTGTGCCCTGTGGACAAACCAGGCACTTAATGGCCAATTATATGAGCTCTGTGTCCTGAGCTGTAGCCTGTAATTCATCTATGCGTAGAGAAAGCGAGGCTTTGTGTCCAACTCCAGTGGGCACAAAGCCACTGTTCAATCAGACCTAACTAGGTGAATACCTTGGAACTGATAGGGTTAGGGGTAGGTACCTAAATACTTAGAAAAGGTAACTAACTCATACTTTGGTTCATAAACCACACAGTATACGCACACATTTTTCACACGAGAAATTATCAAGAGGTACCCACCTTTTCCTAATTTCTAGGCTATACCATATCAAAAGCTAAATCATAAACAAACATTTGCATGACCTCCGCATGTCCCAAATATCACTGTCGCATCGGCGCCGCTTTATTCCACATGCTTTATACAAAATAATACCTAATGCAAAATCAAAATAAATGTTCTATTGGCTTAAAAAAGTGAGACGTAAAGTGATTAATGCTTTTGGAACTTGGAATTTGCAATTATAATAAATATTATAAATATCATTTTATAATCAAAATAAACAACGCGCGTGTCCAATTGGCTCACATTCACATTCGGAAATACATTCGCGGACCATTTGGATTGGCTTTCAAATTGGTACACAGATAGATCACGACCTAGTGATCATTCTGGTAAAATCTTAGAGTTGCACATTCAAAATCAAAGGAGTTAGAGCAGGTCAGATAGGTTTAAGGTCAAACAGCGGACTATTCCTATTTGCATGAAAAATAGCACACAGGTAGAGCATGACCTCCCTATCACGCTCATACAATCTTACAGTCTCACATTCAAAATCAAAGGAGTTAGACAAAGGAGTCGACACTTCCCTTTAATGTTGAGTGATTGAATCAAGATTGAATCATTCATTATGGTAATGTTGAGTGATTGAATCATGATTGAATCATTCATTATGGTAATGTTGAGTGATTGAATCATGATTGAATCATTCATTATGGTAATGTTGAATGATTGAATCATGATTGAATCATTCATTGTGGTCCGTGAATCACTGTGAATCGACTCATGACAAATATGAATAATTGACAAGTCTGGTTGAAGGTGAACTATTTCCTTTAAGCCGCCGCCTTTGCGATTTTATTAGAATAAGATCAGTCTTTGTAGGATTAATTGTAAGGCAGTTTTGAATAAATCAATGACTTGCCAGATCCAGCGTGCATTCAACTTGTGATTTCAACTCCAAGATTCCTTTGGGTGATCCCCGATGCAGAAACTGAACGTCATCAGCGTACATCACGGTTTTTGAATCTAAATACGATGACAAATCGTTAGTAAAAATTAAAAATAAAATTGGTCCTAATAGCGATCCCTGAATCACACCGTGAGTGACCGGTTTCACCTCGTCATCACCCCGCACCATCTGACATCTGTCACTCAACCAGTCCCGGAACCAGTGCGTGTCGATTCCATACCAGCCTAGCTTTTCCAAGAGTCGGGGATGCTGAACGCTGTCGAAAGCTTTACTGGTGTCAGCTGTTGTGAGACACCCGATGTGGCCCTCATCGAGGCCATCCATTAAAAACTGACAGCGCTCAGCATCGCCGACTCCGTGGATTGGCCAGGCCGGAACCCGTGCTGTACATCAGTCAGGATGTCATGTTCGAGCAGGTAGGTCATCAACTGAACACACACAACGCTCTCTGCTATTTTTGCGACAACTGACAGCAGCGACAGAGGACGGTAGTTTGACGGGTCATCTGCACAGCCAGACTTATGCAATGGAACGACACTGGCCACTTTCCATTCAGCTGGCAACTCCCCAAACACAAGTGACGCATTGACAATATTCAGCAGATGCGGTCCTACGACAGGATATGGCATGCGCAGCATACCGATCGTGACCCCGTCAATTCCACTCGCCCTCGACGCTGACATGCGTTTCATGGCAGATGACAGTTCGGGCAGCGTGACCGTGCGAACGCGGAAAGCACCGCTCACCACGCGCGCCGGCCGCGGCGACAGTGGCGCCATCGTGCGCTGCGCCTCCTCTAGCGCGGCAGCCACGCGCGGGCCGACGGACGCGAAGTGCTCGTTTAGCCGGTTCGCCCAACGAGTGCTGCTTGGAGGCGGCGATGCCGAAGGTGATGCTCTCCCGGGTGTGATCAGGAATCGTCGGATGTCATTCCACGTGGTGCGTCGTGACCGGCGGTATGACGTCAGGAAGAAGGCTGATTTGGCGTTGAGCTGAGCGCTCTGCACGCGGTTGCGGCAGAGTCGAAACCTCTGACTCGCTTTCTCGTCGGCTGGCCGCTCGCGCCTCTCCGCATCTGTCAGGTCACGCTCCCTCATCAGAGCCCGCAAGTCGTCGTTTTCGGTGAGCCACGGTGATGGTGTGTGTCTCGGCCTGATGGTCTTCTCCGACATGTGCTTGTCTATCACCGGCGACCACACCGCAAGCCACTTATCAGTGGGATCAGCCGACCCGTACACCGCCGACCAGTCAGACACCAGCAGGTCGAGGCACAGCGCGTCAGGCACCAGGTCCCGCGTTGATCTGATCGTGATCTCGGCAGGACGGCGGCGCTCTCGACGCAACGACGTCTCGGCGATCACGAGGTCGTGGTCGGACCAGCTGCATGGTTCCACCCTGGCAGCAGTGACCTCATCTGATGACCGCACCAGAACGTGGTCAATCAGAGTCCCGGACTCAGGTCGGGTCGGGCTGGTCACCAGCTGTTTCATGCCCAAGTCGCCGATCATCTGTAGGTATCGATGGACGTCCGTTTTGGCGGGTTTGAGGATGTCAAAATTGGCGTCTCCCAGCGCATAGACAGGCTTCCCGGTGCTGATTGCGTGCGCTAGTTGAGCCTGGAGATCGTCTATGGTGGCAGCCACTGTTGCACTTGGGGGACGGTAGGTGACCCCCACTATCACAGTGGCGGTGCTGCAGATGCTGATCCAAAGTGATTCCAGCTGCGAGTCGCCCGTCGGCGTCGTTAGTGACTCTACTCGCAGTCAGCAGTGTATCACGAAAAATTATAGACTCCGCCCCCTTTCCGGCGACCTGATTGTGCCGGGCGATCTCGTCTGAGTATCTTGTAGCCCGGGAAAATCAGAAAGCTGCTGTCAGTGTTTCCATTTAGCCAAGTTTCACCGAGGCATAGTACGTAAATATTGTGCGTCTGCAGAGCGTGCTTGACGTCATCTATGGATGACATTAGTGACCGCACGTTCAAGTGTCCGATTATCAGCGGTGGCCGAGTGGATTGGTCACGCTGACGCTGTCCTCTGTTGTCGCCTCCGGATCTCGCGGGATGTTTACAGGCTTCATCGGTCCCTTTTATGGACAGCCGCGACGGGCAGATCAAACAGCGGTCGTATGCATCCGCTGGGCATCTGATATGCACCAGCCGTTCAACACCCTTCCGCAACTGATGCTTCCGCCCAGCGCGTCTGCCACGATGAGTTTTGAAGACGGTACGGGGCGTGCCGGCCGGCCCGCTCCCGCGCTCTCCCCCGGTCTCTCCGACCGCTCCGCTCGGCCGCGCCGGGACAGCGGCGCCAGCCGTCCACGGCCGGGGTGGCGCGTAGACCTGCCAGGCCGGCCGCAACAGCGGCCGGAGTGCGCCGGCCGACACCAGGTCACCGGTGCTACGGTGCTGGCCTCGGTAGAGCTCCAGTGAGCGCGCTGATTGGTCGAGCGCTCTCCACCGAAACCGGTAGAACAGCGATCGGCCGAGCGAGTCTCCGCCCATTCCCAACCGTAGCATATTTGGACCCGACAGATGACACAATAAAATCGCCGAAACTACCACTGAAACCTGCAACCACCGCATAGACAGTCACTCTCTCGGCACCACCACTAGCTTGGCTGGGTCTCTGCACAGTTTCACGGTCGTGGAACGTCTTCTTCCGGGCAAAACACTAATATAAACACGGAGCGCACAACATGGCGGCAGCCATAGTCAGGCGCGCGCCTACTAAAAATAAAAAAAAAATCCACTCGACCGATAATTGTGGGAGATTGGGGTGTCTCCGGTAAAATCGGAGACCATTCCAGGAATCTTGCAGAAACGAGCTTCCCATTTATTTATTTATTCTATTTATTTCTCAAGATCGCCGACGGGATGACCCATTGATGGACGAAGTCAAAGTTTAAAACAAAAACACGATATTACACATTGACATTCACCTGCTTAACATACATACATATGATAAAATCATGTGAATATACGAAAAATACGAAACGCTGCCTGAATCCTAAAAATAAACGCTAAACGAGTGATGATACAAAATACGCTAAAAATGACAAAAACTGCCTGGGACTAGCAATGATCACATCAGTTGATGTATATCCAACTAACTATATGCTATAATGCTGCAGCAAACAGCTTCACCTTACTGCGAAATGAGTAAAAACTGTCGCTGAACATGTCCGCTGTAGGGAAGCTCTCTAAGAATCGATTAATTTGCCTAGGCAGCCTCACGAAAAGTCCATTCTTTACAGTGTTCACCCTCGCGAATGGCACATTCAACAATGCACTACTTTGCTGCCTGGTTGTACGACAAGGTACGCTCAATGAGAAGTACTGCAATAAAAACGCTGACGAGATTCTACCCTTAACAACGTTACGGACGAACATAACATCGTGCTGTGCCCTTCTCGCGGATACAGATGTGAGTTTAAAATGTCTCAGCAGATCAGCATATGACAGTGATGATGAATGACAGCGACAGTGAGCGTTGAGCCAAATTATAAATTTGTGCTCAATTCGGTTAACTCTGTCAGTGTGCATTGCAGCAGCTCCATTCCATATCACACTGCAGTACTCCAGGTTGGAGCGTACATAAGCGTAGTATGACGCCAGGACAGATGACAAGTTGAGATGTCCTCCCGGAGTAGCCCTCTGATATGACATCAGAACACCTAGGGCGCGGTTCGCTTTAGTGACTGTCTGATCGACGTGAGGCCCAAATGTCAATTTTGTATCCAAAATAATACCTAAATCCCGAATTTTGTCAACATGTTCCAGAATTGTGTCTCCGATTGAGTAATTTGTAACCAGTGGCTTTGTCTTTAGGGTCATTCGAAATTACTTGCATTTGGATGGGTTTAACTTGAGTTTCCATGTTTTTGACCACTGGTGGAAACGTCCAAGATCTTCTTGCAAGCTTTTGGTATCATTTTGGCAAGTTATTTTCCTATACAGTTTGGCGTCATCTGCATAAAGGAGCACCCGAGAGGACATCCCAACTGGCAGGTCGTTTATATACAGGGCGAAGCACAAAGCGGAGATCACTGAGCATACATACTTGTATCCATCTCTCTTAGATAACAAATTAAAGGGGGTACCTACCACACGGCGTGGCGCGCGGCTGCGGGGTGGTGAGCGGCTGACGGGCGGCGGAATTGGCTCCGGAATTGATCAGTGACGAGTGGTCTTACGTGGATCGGTAATGGCGCGTGACTGGAGGGAAAGGTTCCAGCGCGGCTATATGCTCGCTTTTGCCAAGTATGTGGACGTCTGTCACGTTCGACGGGCGCTAGTTTTGTACCTCACTGAGCCGCGAGAGAGCGAGTGAGAGTGAGAGCCGCACCGGCGGCGGCTAGCACAGTGGTGTCAACTTCTGTCTCTGTCTGTCGGTCGGCCGTGGACACCGCCCGCCGTTCATTCTTGTGTTTGAGATCTGCTGTTGTAGTTGACTCGTGTGTTGTCCTGACGCCGCACGGCACGGCGATGCCAGAACCCGGCCCAGGGCACCACTCTTAGTTGCTTGCTGGCCGCGGGTCGGACGGTCCCCCGGGACGTGTGGTCTTTACACGGTTAAACGTGTTAATGTAGCCCCCGCTCTTTCCCCACCTGGGCGGCCCTCAGCAGATTCTGTGGGGCCGGTCGGCCGGCCGGGCGTGCGAGGTGCCGGCCACAGCTAGTCGACGGCTTGCACGCTCGGACGGTGGCGAGGGGCACTGGTGGCCGCAGGGGGGCACGGGGGCCATGGCCCCCGTGCCCCTCGCCCACGGGGGGCACGGGGTTGTTGTTCCGGCGCTGTGCCCCTCGCCCACGGAATCATGCCCTTTTGGCTCCCAAAGGTGGGGCCATATTGCCTTTTGGCCCCCCCTTTTGCCAGTACCAACCAGGGCCTATTTTAACATTTTGGCAGTTGACGATTTTGTCCCTCTCCAGTCCCTGAAAATGTCATGAAGCAGCAATTACAATAGAAATACAATACATCATTTTTTTTTCATTTTTTTTTTTTTTTTTTTTTTACCCGGACCGGCCTATAGCCATATCCCGGGTTTGGGGAAAGTACTTCTGGCAATTTGCCAGGCAAAGAGTTACGTTAGTCGGTTTATGGGAACCCGAGCAAGAAAGGGAATAGGGTAGCTATTTTACGTTAAGTGAATTCTTCACAGTAAATCTAAAGTCTATCTTACGTTAAGTATTTCGTTCAAAGTCAAAGTTAAAATAAAACACGAGACACATACATACACAATATATTTCATACACACACAGAGCAGAATACTTGTACAGTGTCAGAGTTGATGGAGCCGTGGGGTGCCGTCATTGCAACAGCGGGAGACTGTTGCCAGTCTCCCTAGCTCCGGCGCCTCGGCGAGACCTGGTTGTGGGGTGTGCTTAGCTGGACGAAAAGTCCTGAATAATAAAAAAAAAACAGCGTCTATAGCAAAGGGGAAAAACCTGCGCGGTGGGCCAAAAATGCGCAAGGCAAAAAACCCCTGTTATATTTGTTTAGCTAAACGTGTTTGGTAGAGATAATCTAAGAGGGGACCTATCAATACAAGATAACTATCACCTAACAGTGTAAAAAAGATTGACAGGGTGGATACTGCACCGCAGCGCAGTGGACACTGCACCGCAGCGCAGCAGCCACCGCACCGCGGCGCAGCATCGGCGTGTGATCTGGTTTGGCAGGGAATCATGCCGCCGCCAACGCAAAATCGCACATCAGCCATCGGCGTCCCATCGCAGAAATCCCCCGCCAAATCAGCCACGTCACGAGGAGCCACGGCCAGAAACCCTCGCCGCGGGGCCGAGATCCAGCAGGGGGCCCCCGCAACAAGACACCGGCAGCCAACGCGCAACCCCACGTCGGCAGCAAGATGATTTAATATACTGCACCGCAGCGCAGCGGACACCACACCGCAGCGCAGTGGAGTGAGCACCGCACCGCAGCGCAGCGGCCATCACACCGCAGCGCAGCGTCGGCATATGTTATCAGGGGCGGGTGTTCAACTACTCGGCTTTGGCAAGAGCGGAGTAGAGGGGAGAGGAGGGTTGGGAGGAGCATTACGTTAAGAAATGAACAACGAATTCCAATGGAACCTTTCGTTGCGCGACTGATTTGGCAGGGAATCATGCCGCCGCCAACGCAAGACCGCACATCTACCATCGGCGTCCCATCGCAGAAATCCCCCGCCAAATCAGCCACGCAACGAATTTCGCCGCGCGGCCGAGATCCAGCAGGGGGCCCCCGTAACAAGACACCGGCAGCCAACACGCAACCCCACGTCGGCAGCAGCGTGATTTTAACATAATTTAACATGCTGCACCGCAGCGCAGCGGACACTGCACCGCAGCGCAGCAGCCACCGCACCGCGGCGCAGCATCGGCGTGTGATCTGGTTTGGCAGGGAATCATGCCGCCGCCAACGCAAAATCGCACATCAGCCATCGGCGTCCCATCGCAGAAATCCCCCGCCAAATCAGCCACGTCACGAACAGCACCGGCCATTCGCCGCGCGGCCGAGATCCAGCAGGGGGCCCCCGCAACAAGACACCGGCAGCCAACCCGCAACTCCCGCGTCAGCAGTAACTTGATTTAACAGTTAGTCAGGAAGTTATTTCTGACTGGTTTGGCAGGGAATCATGCCGCCGCCAACGCAAAACCGCACATCAACCATCGGCGCCCCATCGCAGAAATCCCCCGCCAAATCAGCTACGCAACGAACAGCCAAGCCATAACCATTCGCCGCGCTACCAATCCAGCAGGGGGCCCCAACAACAAGACACCGGCAGCCAACACGCTACCCCACGTCGGCAGCAACCTGATTTAGCGACCAATTTGACAGGGAATCATGCCGCCGCCAACGCAAAACCGCTCATCTACCATCGGCGTCCCATCTCAGAAATCCCCCGCCAAATCAGCCACGTCACGAACAGCGCCGGCCATTCGCCGCGCGGCCGAGATCCAGCAGGGGGCCCCCGAAACAAAACACCGGCAGCCAACACGCAACTTCCACGTCAGCAGCAGCACAATTTAACAGTTAGTCAGAAACAACTGAATGAGGTATTTGTTAGAGGTGATTTATTATTTCTTGTTGAACCGTCTCAAATTGCGGCGGTAGCGGTTACTTTCAGAGGGGCTGGGGTGGGGGGGGGGGGCTATCCGGTATTATAGGGCGAGGGAGCTGGGAAGGAGGGTGGGGGAGGGGAGGGATGGCGGGGAGAGGGACCGACTGTCTTCAGAGAGAGGAGGAGGGTGGGAGTTTGGGAGTTGGCGGGTGACGGCTCTGATTAGAGAGGCGTCAGAGTCCTCAGCGTCAGCGTCAGCGTCAGCGTCAGAGGACTCGACCGGGGACTCCGCCAGAGATTCGGCGGGGGTGGGAGTGGGTGCCGCTGGGGCACTGCCAGAGTCCAGAAGGGACTCGGCTGAGATGGGGTGGGGCTCGGCCTGCTCTGCCGTCGGTGGGGGTGGGCACTGCCGCCGCTGTGACGGGGCAGGCGGTGGCACCGGTGGGGTGGACCCACTTGAGGTCCGACGGGGGGGGGGGGGGGGCGCGGGTGGGGTTCGGTGGGATGGGGGCAGCGGGGGCCAGACGCTGGGGGCCAGCGCTGGGATGGGAGGTGGGGTGGGGGGGACCGCCTTGCGGGCCCGGGTCTGCTCGGCGGCTAGCGCTCGGGCAGGGCAGTCACGGGACCATGCGGGGTGGGCGGCCCCGCACGACACGCAGCGAGTGGCTGCGGTGTCGCCACTGACACATTGGGCTGTGTCGTGCGTCTCGGCGCACTTCCCGCAGATGGACTGGCGGGCGTGGCACTGACGCTGGTGGTGGCCAAACCGCCAGCAGGCTCTGCACTGCAGTGGCCCTTGGGTCCACTCCTTGACTGTGACTACTATGTAGCCACAGTAGATGCGTTCCGGGAGCTGTAAGCCCCGGAAACGCAGCCGGACCATGGGGTTGGGGCCTGGTCGCTTAGACCGCATCCGGACCACTTCTGTCACCCCCTGAGTCACTAGCTCCTGGAGGAGCACGGTCTCAGTCAGATTGCTGACTTCGGGGCACAGGATGAATCCCTGGCAGGAATTCATGTGGTCCGGGGCCGTCACCTCACAAGCCTTGTCCATGAAAGACGGGATGGCTAGGAGGGTGGCAGTCTGCTGGCCAGACAGGGTCTGAACCAGCAGAGCGCCGGAACGGATGGAGCGCGCGGTGGCCACCTCTCCGCAGAGGGCGACCAGTTGGCGGCGCACCGCGAACGGGTTGGAGTGCCTCATGGTCACTCCGTCCTTCCTCTGAATGAGGAGGAGAGCAGGCCCGTCGGGTGGCGAGGTGTTGGGGGGGAGCCAAGCACCGGGTCGGTCCAGGCGAGGCTCCCGAGGGGAGCCGGGGGGTCCAGGAGGACCGTCCGGGGGGGGGGGGGGGGGGCAGACCCCTGAAGGGGGTCGGGTGGCTTCGGAAGGAAGCCGGGGGGTGGCCGCGCGCCGGGACGGGAGGGGAGAGACTCCTGAAGGGGGCCGGGCGGGGGGGTCGCCATGAGGGGACGGAGGGGCGGGGAAGTTGTCATGAGGGGACGGAGGGACGGGGAGGTCGCCATGACCAGAGGAGGGAGGGGAAAGTTTAATGAATAGCCTAAGTTACGTTAACGTGGCACACACGGCAGAACGTGTTGCCAGCTGCAATTAATCTAAAGAATGAAGCGGGTTCTCTACCTTGCAAACTGTGGAAATTACGTTACCTACTTAAAAATATCTAAGGGCTACCTATCTAAGGGTCTAACGACCCTGCCACAAGCACGTGGACAGGGTCCCGCACCCGGAAGCGGTGGAGAGCTGGAGAAGGCTGGCTAGAAGGCGTCCGTAGGTCCGATGTCGATGAAAGGATGCAATACATCAAATTTTTGTGTCGATCCAACCGACGGTGCGGAGTCGGCACGTGCGCGCGTGCGCCATTCGTGGGAAACGAGACATTGTGAAATCGCGAAAAACGTGCAAGTTTCGCTCGGTTCCCCGGCCGCTTGCTCGGCAACCGAGAGTCGCAGCGATATGCAAGCAACACTATGTGATAGATAATCGATTGGCCTTGCGTATAGGATGTCGTCCAGAGCGATGCGCGTGCCACGTGCAAAGTGGTGACCACTTTCATGATTCAATTGGCATATTCAGGATTTAAATTGGTGCTCGGAAACCGTTCGACGTAGAGGGCTGATCCGGGCACTATTTTGCAGGCGCAGGGACCATCTTCAAATTATATGTGCTACTTAAACTGTGTGACTAATATTTTGGCGTTGAAGTTGAAATGCAATATTTTTGGACAGTTTAATCCTTCACACCGCCGTAACACCCAAAACATGGACAAACTTGACCGGCAAATTTACACCGACGGATAGCGCCGTTCTTGCTGACCTATATCCACCCACAATATTATGTAAATCGCTCATAGGTAACTTATGCTGAAGTCAAACGTAAACGATTACCGACGCTAACGTTGCGAAATAATTTCGTCGAATAAAATAGCATCGTTTAAGTTTGCCCAAGACTGACACTGCCGCAGTCAAATTCATCAATGAGCGCATGACTAGCTGACGTCGCTCCTTCCTCCCGGAGAGATTTTGTTGAAGCCGGTTGACATATTTCAGGCATGTAAACCGCTAAAATGTTTTGGCAGAGACTGCGACACGGGAACGAGATACGGTAAGAAGATATGGGAACGAAATACGGCAACAAGATACGGAAACTGGGTACGAGAAAGAGATGCTGGAACGAGATACGGGAATAGGGTATGGAAATGAGATACGGGAACTAGATATGGTAAGGAGATATCGGAACGGTGTACGAGATACGGGAATGAGATACGGGAGCGGGATACAGGAGCGGAATACGGGAGCGGGATACGGGACCGGGATACGGTAACGGGTTACGGGAGCGGGATACGGGAGCGGGATACGGGAGCGGGATACGGGATACGTGAGCGGGATAAGGGAACGGGATACGGGAACGGGTTACGGGATCGGGATACGGTAACGGGATACGGTAACGGGAAATGGGAACAGGATACGGGAACGGATACGGGAACGGATACGGGAACGGATACGGGAACGGATACGGGAACGGATACGGGAACGGATACGGGAACGGATACGGGAACGGATACGGGAACGGATACGGGATACTGGACACGGGAACTGGATACGGGAACGGGTTACGAGAACGGGATGCGGAAACTGGATACGGGAGCTGATTAAAGGATACGGTAACGGTATACGGGATACATGAACTGGATACGGGAACAGGGAACGGGATACGGGCACGGGATACGGGCACTAGGTACGGGAACGGGATACGGGAACGGGATACGGAACGGGATACGGGAACGGGATACGGGAACGGGATACGGAACGGGATACGGGAACGGGATACGGGAACGGGATACGGGAACGGGATACGGGAACGGGATACGGGAACGGGATACGGGAACGGGATACGGGAACGGGATACGGGACGGATACGGGAACGGGATGCGGGAACGGGATACGGGAACGGGATACGGGAACGGGATACGGGAACGGGATACGGGAACGGGATACGGGAACGGGATACGGGAACGGGATACGGGAACGGGATACGGGATACGGGATACGGGAACGGGATACAAGAACGGGAACGGGATACGGAATACGAGATACGGACTACGGAATACGGAATACGGAATAAGGAATGCGGAATACTGAATAGTTACATATAATTTGGGAATTTGGGAATACCCAATAATTTAGCAGAAGTGTTAAACCATTTCGCAAAATGGGATGATGGGTCTTTCAGCTCGCAAAGTTACAATTTCCTTGCATCAATTCTCAGAATAAATAATATGCAGCGAACGAATGAACAAACTGACATAAGCATAAGGGCGAAAATGACTCACAGTTGTATGAAGAAAAAAATAAGACTGTACTTTGGGAAAGGGATCTTAGAAATGATGTAAATCAATGTCTCCAAATTGACGTCGTTGGCTATCACAGATCCCATGACGCCGGACCACCGTTGCCCCCCCCCCCCTATATTGGTCGTCTGGGGCCGCCAGTGGCGAGGGGCGCCACCCCGCAAGACTAGGCCGCGGGCGGGGGCCATGACATGATATGAGCTGCAATATGTGGATCAACTCTTAAATGTCTCTCTTTTGTGTTTTGAAATAATGTGTTGAATACATGTGTGTAAATCTAAAAACAACAACTTTGCATTGCCTGTAGAGCGGGATTCGACTGCCATGGTGATGTCACGGCTACCAAACAAATTGCGGCCTCCCTTGAACCTACTCATTATATGCTCATACTCGATTCCATGACAAATCTTCGTCCCGCATTTCTTCGTCGGGCATTTCTTCGTCCGCATTTCTTCGTCCGCAAATCTTCGTCACCGCATTTCTTCGTCGCGCGTTTCTTCGTCTCGCATTTCTTCGCATCCGCAAATTTTCGTCTACGCAATTATTCGTATCGCAAGTCTTCGTCTACGCAAATCTTCGTCCGCAAATTTTCGTCCGCAAATCTTCGTCCGCAAATCTTCGTCCGCGTTTTCGACTTTTCGTATTTGACTTTTTGCCTTTTTGACTTTTTGCCGTTGACTTTTTGCCTTTTTGACTTTTTCTTATTTTACCTTTTGCCCCCTGAAGGTCTGTACGTGCGTGCCCCATTTGGTCGAAAAAAGAATGATTTTGATTTTTTTTTCTAAAAAAAAGGGGTGAAAATATGCCCTTTCGAAAATATAGTAGGATAAATCCGGTGAGTTTTTTTTGTGGGGGTACTTAATGCCCCCTGAGCGAAAAATTGCCCCCTCCTGGAGTGAATCCTGGGTACGCCACTGCCTGGAATCATATCAGATACTCTACCTAAGTTGACGAAACTTAATTTCGCGGACGAATGAGCTTGCGGACGAAGATTTGCGTAGACGAAGATTTGCGTAGACGAAGATTTGCTGACGAAGATTTGCGGACGAAGATTTGCGTAGACAAAGATTTGCGAAAACGAAGATTTGCGGACGAATATTTGCGGACGAAGATTTGCACAGACGAATATTTGCGCTACGAAGATTTGCGTATACGAAGTTTCGCGGATACG